>JAXDDW010000019.1:1040000-1130000 GCA_034670385.1 Hoplostethus mediterraneus | reverse complement strand
CTGTGACTTTAACTGTTTATTCAGGAGAAGCGCGTCAAACAGAATCTCCAGCGAGTAAATCTAGCAGCGACTATCTGAAATTGAAAATTGACAAACGAAGTCACGACAAAGATTCTTAGAAGAGGAAGACCTGCAGACGATGGTTGGTGAGCAGCTGGTAGAGAAACTGACAAAACCAGCATGTAACTGGTGTGTACCTCTCGGTGTGTAAGACATGTTGTCGCTGTTCACATCGTGCAAAAATCAAAATCAGACAATATTGGAGACAATATTGGAGACAGGATGTGATAGCAGGACTTCCCTGACCTGGCTGGTCTGCAGGAGTTAATGTGGGCTTCCCTTCTTGGACATAGTGGAGGTGATGCATCTCTGTCTGACTCAGAGAAGGCCTGCCAGTCTGTGTGTGTGTGTGTGTGTGTGTGTGTCTCTGTGGTGTCTTTATATTTGAAACAGGGAAGGAGCCGTAAACCGCAGAGCCCTCAGAGCCTTCCTTCCTCTTTCATCCCCATAACGGCTCCCTGGAGGTCACGTCTCATCCCTCCAAGTTCCTCAAACCTTCTTCCCCTCCTCCTCCGTGAGATTTACTCGTCACCGCCAAGTCATTTATCAAGAACTGTGTCCTCGCTCTGTTCGACTGTGGCTCAGACCGATGCAGCGACAGCTTCTACACAACTGTGCTCCAAGGTGACAGATGAAGTCACAATGAGAAAACCTCAACACTCGCCTACAAAAAGTGCTGAGTGCTCTTCAACCCTCGACCTCACAATCAGCCCTTTCCCTCGCCTTGTCGACATCTCGCTCTCTCTCTCTCTCTCTCACCCTCCCCACTTCCTGTCTCTCCCCAGCTGAACCGCCATGTGTGCTTGGCAGTGCCATCGACAGCTTACGTACAGTAGCGACAGGCGGAGGAGGGGCGGAGGCAATCCAGTTATCGTCTGAAGTTTCAACCCCCGAGGCCAGCAGCAGCCTGCTTGGATCCTCTGTCTTTTCAGCTGCATAAACTGGCAGTGAACCTGCAGTCGGGGTTTATCAGCTATGTGTCTGTCTGTCTGTGTGTCTGTCTGTCTGTCTGCTAAAGCATGCATCCTGCACAAGCCATCTCTGTTGCAACACCCTGTTTTTTTTGTCTACCCTCTCTGCAGCTCGTCGGCCCGTCTGACCGTCTGAGCTCGAGGCTTTCGGTCTCTTGAGGACCCGCGTCTGAACCGGGAGAGATCAAACTCACGTCCAGGCCGCGGGCTGGCCCTCAACACGCCGGACTAGAAATACATACAGGAGTCCCAGAGCTGAAACGGTACACCGCACAGACACGGGGAAAAACAAAAACGGGCACCGCACCACCACACTGGCCGAAGACAGAAACACATATCAGCCAAGCTCTAAAAATAGAGTCTGGTGGGCAACACAATGAGCCTCTTCTGGCTGCAGTCTTAAGACAGTACACATTACATACAAAACAGAGAGAGAGACAGAAATAGACAGACAGACAGGCCGGGAGGAGGAACGGGAGACGGGTGGAAGCGCTGCGTGGGTTTGTTCGGTGTGTCCTGTACCAACCTGAAGGCAGAGTCAGTAAATATTTGATGGCGCCCAGCGGAGGATCCAGATACCCAGAGAGACGCTCACGTGCATCAGGTGTACAACACCGCAGGAGCACCCTTTCCATACCAGTTATAACCTCGTATCTCCAAGTTAAGAGTTCCTCCTTTAAAGGATTAATACGCAACATTTTCATATAAGTAAATGATGTTTTGCGGCTCTCGTTTGCAGATTGCTATAAACACAATAGTGAGTTTCATCCATCTGCTGTTCTAAAACACCCAGGTGATGGGTCCATCTGGAAGACAGGAAGTGATGCGTTTTACGTTTTAACAGAAGAACTGGGTACTTAGCATGAGCAGCGATAGCCACCGTGGCTGAACAGACAGAGAAAAGAGCGCCACCTACAGGAACTCAAACTCCATCAACAGGAAATCCAAGGAGAAAGACGTTACAGTACTGGACACACTGTTTGATTGACAGGTGATCTCTGGGAAGAGCAGTGAGGAACACCACAGTGAAGAACACCACAGTGAAGAACACCACAGTGAGGAACACCACAGTGAGGCTGAGACGAAGATGGAGACTAGATAATGAAACAAGGAACTTGTGTTAACAGTTTAACACATATTACTTCCTCTCATACTCTAACAAATATGTATGCTTTCTATTGTGTCTGCTGTGTGTGTGTGTGTGTGTGTGTGTGTGTGTGTGTGTGCCTTGCCTCCTCACCTCATTGCCCAGTGCTCCAGTTAGAATGCTGTTAAATAATACAACAGGACCGAGCTGAGGACATCAGAGACAGCCTCAGAGGACACACACACACACACACAATCACACACACACCCCTCTGCTTTAAAGATGGAGGCTTTCATCTTGACACCACAACACACACTGACCACACTGTTCAACTCTTTCCATTCCAACGATGGAGGAAGTTGAATTTCTTCAAACCTTCAATACTCAACACATTGAGCTACCTGATGAATAGCTCTTATTCCCACGGCAGCCGCTGAACATGAACTCATCACGTTTAGGGGAGGAGGGATTCTTGCTAGCTGTGCACTTCGTTTCAACGAGGAACGGCAACGACGCTAACGAGCAAATTTGGGACTAAAGCTCCAAAACTAAAAGCACAAATGTAGGAATCTTCTCCGTGACGTGTCGAGTGAATCCAACTCAACGTGTCACGGTATCTGTCTAGCGCTGGTCTAATGCTTTCTGAGTACCGAGGCCTGGCCTGGCTACCCACTGCGAGGCTCTGGGTCTGAGGTAGCGCTGTCTGGATCACGGCAGCTGCCACGCTAAACCCCCTTGTCCCGCCGCCAGACCTCCAGATGTCTGCTGTGTGTGTGTGTGTGTGTGTGTGTGTGTGTGTGTGTGTGTGTGTTCCAGATGTCGGATAAGGAAGGCCTCTCCTCCCAGCAGACTAGCATGGCCTGTTGCCTGCTGTCTCTCACCCACCCACCTGCCTAGGTGTGGCTACGCACGCAGATATCATCAGACGATATTCTACAGCAAATGATAACGATGATTGGAGTTGAGTTGGTAGTCGGGCCTCCATCGTGCCTCGGCCTGCCTCTGGAAACAGCTCAGACGCCCGTCAAACCAGTCCTGCAGCGTGTTTGAACTGAAACTACACTTTTCCTTCCTTTGGGGGTCCTGGTGCACCAAGAACCAGAGACTAAGCCTTTGCAGAAGAGTCAGGACCAGAGATGTGACCGTCATCTACCCATCGATCCCTGCCCGGTCTGCCGTCGCTTTCAACGTCCTGGAGAGTATGGCGTTTGTTGCTTTCCCTTCATCGGAAACAGGATATAATCTCGTCATCTGAGCCAGGATATAATCTGTGTGGTGTGGTGGGGGGGCAGGGTGGTCTGCCGAGCGCTGCCAGATGTTGCTCCTCAACCATGCCGGCCTCCGGAGGCCAGCCAGGTTGAGGACGAGCTCACGGACAGTGTGAAGGCTACAGCGTTCCTAACTCAGACCGCCACCATCTGAGAGAAGTGATACCTACTCTTGCAAAATGACCGAAAAGATGATTAAAGCCAATCATGGTGCTTTTTAAAGAGTAGTAGGCAACTCAACTCTGAGGTTGAGGAATGAGGACATGGTGACATAGTGAGCTTCTGTTAAAGGAATACACCAAGTTATGGGGAGATCGGAACATGGACACCAAATCATCCTAACTCTTTGGCATGCACTATGTTGAGTGGTAGTAGGCTCCATGCTAACTCTGTAGCATTCACTTGTTGAGCGGTAGTAGGCTCCATGCTAACTCTTTAGCATACACTATGTTGAGTGGTAGAAGGCTCCATGCTAACTCTTTAGCATACACTATGTGAGTGGCAGTCAGCTCCATGCTAACTTTTTAGCATACACTATGTTGAGTGATAGTAGGATGAATAGCAGATGAATACATGGCTGCTCATTCATTTCTTTAAATGTATTAAATCTACAACAACCCCTACTATCACTCAACATAGTGTATGCTAAGGTGTTAGCATGCCAGTATATAGTGTTTTCAAATGCACTGACGAAGCCACGATGCCCGATCCCACCGGTTTGATCCACTTCAGTCACGAGGGAGTCGATGTAGATGAGGTTGAGGAGACAGGTTTTTCAAAGCCTCGAGACAACTCGGGTATGGATTGTGCACATAAGGTGCAGCTCAACATGAGGACAGTAGGGCTGATGTTTTGTCGACGGAGGGACCGTAGACCTAGAGAGGTTTTCTGCAAGAGCCAAATGGAGTCACTGAGATTAAAGTGGGTCTCCAGATTTCTGTGGAGAAATTAATACCAAGTCTCTGTGTTGTGCTGCCAAATCCCTCAAATCCCTGCCCTATAAGGAGAGCTGAACGAGGCGGTGCGGGCTAGGAAGGAAGTAGCTTTGAAAAGTACCTTTTGTTTCACAAGACGTACAACAAAATATACTCATACTAGAGGCAGCACGCCGCTTACTCGTCACTCTCAGCCGAAGCATCACTTCTGACCACACACACACTTTAAATTAGCCTGGCTCTTTAACCACAGGTGTGCTAATGGCATCTATCTATATCTATCTACAGCCTCGGGTCTGTCAAACGTTGGCCTAGCACAGTTTGAAATAGCAACAGTGAGAAAGGCTTTCGCTGCTTTTCTATTTTCTCGTCACACTTTAATAGAATTTGAACTCGTCTGTCCTCTCAGGTGCAGAGTGATAGTACAGCTCTGAAGTGGTGCAGCCAAAAATACCCCCCGCCGAGCACCGTGGCTCAGAACAGAGCTGCAGACTCAGACTCACGGGTGAATACTATCTGCACACTGCAGGTGGAGCAGAAATGTGCAGTGGTGAAAGGAGACAGGCGGGAACATGCACAGATAGCCGGCGGTTTCACACGGCAGAGCTGAACAACGCAGACAAAACTTTCGATTTCAACTTTTTTTTTTTTTTTTTTGCGCAAATTGTTGTAATTATGACATGAACTGTGATGGATACACGATGTTTTGCGCACTTTCAAACAGATTTAGCAGCAAAATGAAATGCTAATGCTCACAGTCGGGCTAGTTTGAACACGATGAATGATTATCTGTGACGTAGGCCAGGGATTCTGCACACCACCACAACACCGTTTAGGAAGCCGTCCTTAAACACCTTGGGGGGAAAAAAAGCGAAACTGCACACTCTTGCAATTTGGGAACTGCACTACTGAATAATACGATTGGTTTTTTTTTTACGATTAGATGTGCAGCCCTGTCAGACACCCACAGGCGTCGGGGGAAGTGAGGTGACGTCATGGTAACGGCTCTCTTGCAGCTAGCTAGGTGTTTACTAGCGGCTCTGTCCTATTAAGTGTTTCAACGTGTTCCTCTGTCCATTTCCCCGTGTGATAAACGGACCGTGGATGATGCAACATGACGTTCAGCGAAATCTGACAAAGTTTACTCTAATCAAACTCTCTCACTCACACACACACACACACACACTCACACACACACACACGGCAGGCGAACAGGACCATGCAACAGGAGAGGGGTCTGTGTTTGTTTAACTGAACAGTGTTTACCAGCAGCCTCGGGCAGAGAAACCCACAGCTATGCGACGCTGTTGGAAAACTAGAAGGGGGGGGGGACGACCTCTGTTCCAGGCTCCAGTCAACCCCCCTCCCCAACACCCTCAACATAATGTTGCCCCCACCCTCAACACACATACACACAGGCATCTAAACACACACCACCACACCTAAACACACATTCCTTTCTTCTGCTGCTTTCCTGCAAGCAAGCAATCAACCCCGCCCCCCCCCCCTTCTCGAAAAACACCGGGTCTACACTATGTGCACACACACACACACACACACACACACACACACACACACACACACACACACACACACACACACACGTTTGTAGACACAATTTCTCATGCTGTAGTATACAAATGCTGTCACACACTGCTGCAGACGTAAACCACATGGGCTCCAGTGTGAGAGCGAGCTGAAGCTGCTGACCTCCCCTGGAGTCTGTGACGGTCATGCGTCTGGAGCCTGATCCTGGATCAGCGAGCGGCTCTATTTGACCGCTGCGTTCAATAACGCGAGGTCAGGAAGACGCAGAGAAATACCCCCAGGTGTTTTGTTAAATGAACTCTTTCCCAGATCGGGAGCTTTCTGTAGCCGTCGGCGTGGTCTCGGCTCGCTTGGCAGCCGACCAAAAAGGGAAATTCTTCGTCCCCTTTGTTGCCGATTTCAATTCATCAGTGGGAAATGCCGTTCACTAATCCTCACAACTGTGCACAATGGCAAAGAAGTAGGCCTACGACCGACAATTAGCAAGACAACTAATGTAATGTCCGCCGTAAAAGTGCATCCAGGGATTTACTGCCTCTGTGACGTTCTGTCGGAGCGCCGTCCTTCAGAGAGAGGAGGAGGAAACAGACCAGAAAGAAATCTCTCTGAGAAGAGGAACCCACCAGGCCAGCAGCCTCACCGCCTCACCACCACCTCGCTACGGACGTGGATACCGGCCGGCCCCGGGGCTGAACGCAGCGCTGGACGCTTTTGACCGATCGGAGCGTTCGCTGTTTGTTCAGGCCGTCGCACTTTGAAGTCGCTTTCCACAATGGAAACAAAGTGAATGGTTACAGAGCACAATCGATCACAGCGTGATTTCTCAAACAATTTCTTGAAACGAAATGCTTTGAGCGGCTAACCAGGCGCCGCGACTTCCTCTGCACCCTGCCCCCCCCCCCCCCCGCCCGGCCCCCCGGTGCCCTTTGCCCCGGAGGAGGATTCTCCCTCTCATCTCCACCACACTGGCCACATCTGCAATCCTGCAAAAAACCCCAACTCTTTTTATTTTTGGTTGAGCGAAAAACAGGACACCCCGCCCCCCTCAGTGAAAGCCCCCTCCCACTGGCCGAGCAGGCTATAATGAGCCACCAAAGGAATGTGGGGGGAAGAGAGAGAGAGAGAGAGAGAGAGAGAGAGAGAGAGAGAGAGAGAGAGAGAGAGAGAGAGAGAGAGAGAGAGAGAGAGAGAGAGAGAGAGAGAGAGAGAGAGAGAGAGAGAGAGAGAGAGAGAGAGAGAGAGAGAGAGAGAGAGAAATTCCTTTCAGCCTGCCTGGTTGAGTGACTGGCTCGTTGTTTAGCTCTACAAGCTGATTCTGGATCGCAGTCAGCTGTAGGGCTGACCTGGGATCAGCTGGCAGTGAGGGAACTACAGAGCCGTTTGCCCCCCCGCCCCCCCAGATTTCCCTGAGGCCCAGAATTCCCACATACAAACGAACTGCAACTAAGAGCACAAGAATCATTAACTTCTCAACAAGTTAATAAGTGCAAGAGTAAGTGACGAAATCATGATCACACAATCCACCAGTCTGGCTGATGTCTACTGGATCCACTAGATCCAGGACTCAACTGAGGAGGATCTTTGCCTCATGTGTGTTCAGATGCAGGAGAGGAGGACCCACTGTTCAGACCAGATGGATCAGAGTCACTTCAGTGATGAAACCCGCTGGAATGATGACGAGGTTCATTCCCGTCATGTCCACCACACCCCAGTCAGGTCGGTCCTGCTGCGCCGCATCAGCCAATCACGCCGCAGACAAAAAGGAGGGACAGCCAATCACAGCGGCCACTCCTCGTTCTCTCCACAAACAGAGCATTGTGTATTGTTGTTTGGCCGGTGGGCTGCTGGGTCGTCCTCAAACAACTCGGGCTGCCGCCGCTCCTCCGAGGGTCGTGGAAAGTGGTGCGGCAGCTCATCCTGAAGCGAGATCACAACCGATGTGGTGACAATGCTTTGTTTTCTCCCTTCACCCCTCTGGAGGAGGAGGAGGAGGAGCAGGAGCAGGAGCAGGAGGAGGAGCAGGCCATCTGAACCGACGTGGCCGGCCTGCCAGCCACACAAAAACCATGTGAAAGTGGGAGGGGAAGGAACAAACCAACACTGTGTCCAGCTGCCCACCTTGGCAGCAGTGGAAAGCTGTGTGTGTGTGTGTGTGTGTGTGTGTGTGTGTGTGTGTGTGTGTGTGTGCGCGCGCGCTGCAAGTCCAGACACTGGCAGGGTGTGTCAGGCCAGTGGAGGTAACAGGTGGTAACAATTCAAGCTAGCAGACGCATCGAAGTCTCTAACAAACAGACACAATACAATCAAAAGTGGGCGTGGTCTCTCGTTAGTGTGAGATCACACCAATGTGGGTTGAGTGAATATACATTTTAACAGGTTTCTAGCTAGCTAGCTCAGTTTAGCAGCACCAGGTCCTGTGATGCCCATTTGTCTACAATACGGTCCTGTCCTGGTGCCGCCATGTTGGTCTGACAGCACAGAGGCATGATGGCCGCCGACGGTCTCGACCTCACCGCTGCAACGCGGTCCAGCTCCAATCACTTCCATGCAAACAGGCTGGCGAGTTGAGGCTGTCAGCGTAGGGAAATGAAGAGGGAAGAGATCACAGCCGGTGACCGCAAGCTGAGATTCAACCGGCTTGTGAACGCCGACGTACCGCGAGCAGAGAAACAGCCAGACATGGAAACGCTGATCAGACGTGAACAAACAAGTTTCTGACGTGATGTTTCGTAATCCTGGTTCTGTGCCAAACACGGAAAACCCGCTGAATCTGAACGTTGCACCGATACCTGGTTGCATCACGGGGGGGTAATATTCCACCTCACCGTCGAGATCCCGATGTGTGACTGAGATGTTGAGGCTTTAGCGCTCGCCGTGCTCGATCACCCACCCACCCAACTCGGCTGCGATCCCTCGCTGCCTCCCCTCCTACCTGGGAACCTGTGCAGCCTAACGGGTGCAGAGATTTGCATGAACCGCCGCCGCGTTCCCGGACATGTTTGGACGTGCGGTCAATCCCCGCGCAGTCGCTCAGAGAGACTCGGCTGCATGTTTGAGAGGCGAGCAGCAGCTCTGCCTGCAGGGAGACAGAACTGGACTGGACTGGACTGGGTAACACCGGTGGGGGGGGTGTTGAGTTGTTGCTCAATGTCACCTGAAACACACTGCAAGGACAGACTGACAAATGGGTATCGACCTCTGTAAATGTGTCACTGCAATTTCCGAATCACAAGGGACTCCTGAACGAGTCCTTCTAGTCTGGTCCGCAGGTCAGAGGGAAGCGTCACGTTATCTTCAAACTAAGAAACTCGTACACATCGGGACGTCCAGCTAGCTAAGGGACACGCCGTACGCTGACATGCTAAGGGACACGCCGTACACTAAGGGACACGCCGTACACCGACCCGCTAAGGGACACGCCGTACACCAACCCGCTAAGGGACACGCCATACACCGACCCGCTAAAGGACTCGTCGTACACCGACCCGCTAAAGGACTCGTCGTACGCCGACCCGCTAAGGGACTCGCCGTACGCTAAGGGACTCGCCGTACGCTAAGGGACACGCCGTACACCAACCCGCTATGGGACACGCCATACACCGACCCGCTAAGGGACACGCCATACACCGACCCGCTAAGGGACACGCCGTACACCAACCCGCTATGGGACACGCCATACGCCGACCCGCTATGGGACACGCCGTACACCAACCCGCTAAGGGACACGCCGAACGTCGACCCGCTAAGGGACACGCCGTACGCCGACCCGCTAAGGGACACGCCGTACACGACATGCTAAGGGACACGCCGTACGCCGACCCGCTAAGGGACACACCGTACACCGACCTGCTAAGGGACACGCCGTACACCAACATGCTAAGGGACACGCCGTACATGACATGCTAAGGGACACGCCGTACGCCGACCCACTAAGGGACACGCCGTACACGACATGCTAAGGGACACGCCGTACACGACATGCTAAGGGACACGCCGTACACAACATGCTAAGGGACACGCCGTACGCCGACCCACTAAGGGACACGCCGTACACGACATGCTAAGGGACACGCCGTACACGACATGCTAAGGGACACGCCGTACACGACATGCTAAGGGACACGCCGTACACGACATGCTAAGGGACACGCCGTACGCCGACCCGCTAAGGGACACGCCGTACACGACATGCTAAGGGACACGCCGTACACGACATGCTAAGGGACACGCCGTACACGACATGCTAAGGGACACGCCGTACACGACATGCTAAGGGACACGCCGTACACGACATGCTAAGGGACACGCCGTACACGACATGCTAAGGGACACGCCGTACACCGACGCCGCCCCGTCTCTCTACTGGACTATCAAACAGCATTAACCTCTCTTCCCGTTACTTCAGTCACATCTCTGTGAGGACCAACGTTGCCTCCAACACATGGCTGCAGTCTTGACCTCATGGACCTCATGGACCTCATGGACCCCCGCCCCCCCCCGGACTACAAAGACAAACCCATTCCCACACTCATTACCTCCACTTCCCTCTGATACTTCTGTGGGAGGCACTCGCTCACTTTTACGCAATAACTGGCACAGTGAGGGTGAATACACCGCAGGAATTTGCCCTTGGTTCCCGGCCGGCCTCACCGGGGGCCGGCGTCGCTCCCGACTCCAGACTCCTGACGCGTCGCGACCCGATGCCGTTGCCGACCGGAGACCGGCCTCCACCGGCACACGGGTTCAGCGACGCGCAGGAATGAACCTCGGCCAGGTTTGTACAAGCCATATTCTGTTAATGATTGACAGGTTACATTTTTTCCCCCTTTCTCGCCCTGCAGAGAGAAACTTTGTCTCGCGGGCCCTCGGGACAAACATGAACAGAGAGTCCACGGGCCCGACCGGCTGGGATGAGGGAACAGCTGAGGGTTGGATCCTCTGGTTTTGATTGGTTATCAATCACTGGAATGTGTGATGTTGACGGCTAAAACGCTGAGTAGCCTGATAAAAACACAATTCAATGCTCGGTATGCTGTCAGTCCACTAGGAAGAATGCTAATCATCTGGCTAGTCAGTGAATCAGATAGGGCGCGTAGCCTGGTTAGCAACACACACACACACACACACACACACACAGAGACAGACACACACAGACACACACACACACAGAGACAGACACACACAGACACACACCCTCAATCATTCCACACTGTTAAGCAATGCTACTTCAAATTATCCTTCATTACTCGACCTACCCACTCCCTACAGGGGATTTCAGAGGGTAAAAAAATGATGTGAGCAGGAGTGGGATTAGATGTGTGGTTAAGTGTAATATTATTATGTGTTGGAGAAAAGGCTTTGGTGCAGCTGCTACCATGAGAAAGTAGGCTAGCGAGCATCTGAGACCGATAGATCAGTCTGCCGATATCGGGGTTTTATTAAATATCGGCTCTCGTCCAGTTGGACTTCCTCCCTGAACACAGAGACCGGCCATGGACCGGTTATGTCCATGTTACGTTTGTTCCTTTAACTGCTCAATGTTTCTGTAAATTCATTGTTTATTTATACCCAGCAAGCTGAATTCACCACCGGACCAGGTAGCAGCTACAGACGTCTCAACTTTCACGCTGGTGCTCCATTTATACAGGTTGGAACGTCGGGGCAGGAAGTCCTATCAACATCTGCTCAACGTCAAAATGTGCTGGGTGGGCAGTCATGTATCTTAGATTTTCAACTACTATTGATCAGGTGTGTGGTGTGTGTGTGTGTGTGTGTGTGTGTGGGGGGGGGGGGGGTTGTAGGTCACCTGCCTTGTTGCTAAACCAAAGGAATTTCATTAGTCAGGGTTTCAATGGAGAAGTGAAAAACCAGGCAGGTAAACACTGGATTCTTGTCATTTTTTGGCATGAAAAGAGGCAGATTTACAGAAGCCAAATTCCGGCACAACATCGGCAATCTATCAGCAGCTTCGATACAACAATATCCGTATCGGTATCGGCCTTGGATGACCCATATCGGTCGAACCGTACAGTAGTGCGCGGTAGAAGTCTTGTCGGCCTCCGGCCAGGCAGGACGCTGATAACGCCCCAGGAACACCATTTCACTTGCTATTTTTAAGCCTGAAGTAGGTCTAATCACAACTAGGCTTCCAGTAACTCCCACCCCCCCACCCTCTCTCAGAAAGAAGGTGCTGAACGGCCTTAAAACAGTGGACCAGCAGCGCCGCAGCGGCTCGGCACCGCACAACTTGACACTTTGTTTCGCCGCGGTGGAATAAAAACAGGCTAACACCGCACGAGCCCGGGGCGGGTAATTTCTCCCCAGGGTGGGAATGGAGAGGGTGGATATAAAGTGGGGCACCGGGACCAGCTAAGCAGGGCCCACATCCAGTCCTCGACCTCCACTCCCCATCCATCCCTCCCTTCCTCCTTCCCCGGCCATTTCTACCCGCTTCCCCCTCCCCGCTCAGCCCGGTTCGGCTCGGTTCCTACCTTTCTCTGCTGCTTCTCCCATGCCGGGTCCAGCAGCAGGTCCCGGTCCCAGTCGTTCTCTTGCTCCATGTAGGTCTGCGCCCCGCCGGACGTATATTGGTTATTGGCAGCGTGATAATCTACCATGTCAGCAAAAGAAAACCTGAGTGCGCCACAGAGAGCTCTGCTAAATTGTGTCTGAAAACGTAAAAAAAAAGAGAGAGGCGGGAGGGGATGAGACCCAGGAAACTCTCCTTCTCTCGCTTTCAACCTTTTTTAAATCGGTCGAGAATATCCGGTGTGTGCAGTCAGAAAATCCCCGCTGCTGTGAGAAGAAAGCTTTCTCCACCCGCGGAGGGAATGGTGTGGTTGGGAGGAACCAGCCGCTCCTACAGGCTGCAACGCCACCGTCAAGTTTGACGGGATGTAAAGAGACACTTCCGGTTATGTCTGTCAAAATAAAAGCCTGTGGTCAGGATTTGTGCTGGAGTGATACAATGTACCCAGGTTAAAATGAAGAGCAGAATATGTTTGGTGAGGAATCTGTTTGGGAGTTTTCAAAATAAAATCCATATTGACAAAGTAGTCAGTAGTCTGAATGCAAAGTACCAAAATAAGAAATGCCAGACAAGGGCCTAAATTCCTTAACATAAAGAGAATATATGTGTGATCATGCCGTATGCTAGGTTGAGTTGAAATCCGTTTTTTGTGTTTAAATCATCAAATATTATTTTTTCAAAATACGACCCATATTGACAAATATGTGCTGCAACGTTTTTGTGTAATACAAAATACCAAAGTGAAAAAAAGAAAATATTTAAGGAGGAATACGTTTTTGTGTGTTTAAACCATCAGTTATTAGACATAAGCATATTTTTAGCTTTAAATGTACCTGTCCATGAGGCCCTGTCACATCAATACTATGCATGGTCGTTCTGTACTCCCCCACTACTTGATCATTTTCCCCGACATATTACTCTCTTTTACTTTGGAGGCGACCTCACCTAACTTCCGGTATGTGTCTAATTACCTGTGTCTGACTTGACGCGGCCTGTCTCGAGCTGCCTCCATAGGCCCAAACAGTAATGAATATGCATGTCACAATATTGAATGTGAGCTGAGTGAATGAACAGCGTCGACTAACTCCGAGGCGGAAACACTGCCCCCGGATGGACGCGGAAACACTCCTCACTTACCAGCAAGACGTTTCCACTCAGTGTAACATGTGGACTGAAGCATATTCTTCATCTTGACAGTCAAAACAATAAAGACACTGGATGGTATCAGTTGCCTCACATCTCTTGTATCCAGTGATGTAGTGGAAAATAAAAACTAAGGATAAACTCTCACAAGGCTTCAGTCCAGACTGAGGGACAGTCCCTGGCTCAGGGGGACCAACAGGTCAGTAATGTATCTAAGGACCAGACCAAGCTGAGGTTTAAACCTGATCAGTAAAATATTAAAACCAATTGTAAATCTACCCGGTAACCAGTGGATGCTAAAGTAAGTAGCTGCTGCATTCTGACCCAGACATGAAAGTGACCTTTGGCAGGGACAGAGGGAGTTACAGTCGTCTCAACAACATGAGATGAAAGCATGGATGACCTCTGGATCTGAGGAGGATGAATGTCGGTCATGTCGGCAAAAACAAATTCTAAGTCATATGTGAACAAGAATCTTCTCAGATCGGACTCTTATCAAGCAGGGGTCTGTGGTCTGAAGTCCATTTGTGGGAGTCTAAGTTTGTAAACTGCTGGTTCTAAAGAAGGTCCTGGGTTTGAATCTCGGTCCCTCCTGTGTTTAGTTTGCATGTTTGCGTGGGTTTCCTCCCACAGCCCAAAGACATGCAGGTGCACTAGAGACTCTAACAGGTGACTGTGAGTGTGTTTGTCTATGTGTTCACCCTGTGATGGACTGGCGACCTGTCCAGGGTGTTTCCATGCTGGGACGGGTTCCAGCGCCCCCCCCCCCCACCCCCCCGCGACCCTGGAACCTGAATGACTGAATGGTCTACGCGGTCCTGTAGGTGCACCAACCCACCAGACCTGCCCAGCTTTGTGAACTGGGACCACAGCGCAAAGCCACGGGAGGTAAAGCGGCTTATACGTACCATTAAAATTTCATCGGCGGCGGCTGGGGTCCTGGGTGACTGCGCTGCCTGCAGGAGCCGCCTACAGAAGTAGGTCATGCTCAGGCTGTCCTGGTCGATTAGCGTCACCGCATATAGATGCTAGCAGGCCCCGCGGTGCAGCTTTGATGTCGTCATGTGTTGTAGGGCCACGGCGTGCAACTAATGGCTCTGCGATCTGTCAGAATCAGTCGACCCCACCGACTCATAATTGCAGTCTGGGTCGGGTCTCGTTAGCAGGAATGTGCGCCGGGTGAATCAATAGGGGCTATAAATGGAAAGGAGTTTTCTTTTTCAATAGAAGTTTGAAAAGAGAGAGAGAGAGTATGGCTGTGTACAATTACAATTAAGTGTTTAATGGTTTTCTTGCAGGTACTAAATCTGCTGTAAGTCATTTTGAACCAATGCAACAGGAAATTGAACGCCCCCCCCCCACAGGCTCTGGTATGTGTATCTCTGACTGTTCTTGCATTAAAGACTGATGCTCTAAGACGGATATTTACACATACCACCCGTCAAAGCAGAGGACAGAGGGTCATTTGTCAGAATATCCCCAGTGGAGGACGCTGCAGGGACCGAGCCTGCAGAAGCCTTGACCACAGTCAGGCTCGTTTTATTTGGCAAGTACAATAACATGTATTATTTATGACAGTACACAGGAATTTGTTTTGGTGGCTGAGAGACAACTGGACGGCTTGCAGGGATTCGTTCCCAGTACACACTGACACACAGGGCACAAACAGGACGGCCCATTCATGTGAATTCTCAAGAAATGAACTCGTCAGTAAATCATTGTGTGGATGTCTGATATTATCAGAGGATTATCAAGCGTCCGATCAGCTTGTGAGTTGATCAGATTCAGCCTGTAAAGCTTCACACTACCAGATGATCCTCGCTGATACTGGGTCTGACGAAGCTTCAGATCGGGGAGCCGCCAGATTCTGAGGAGGGAAATCTGTCTGGAATCAGGGTTTCCACCTTTAACCAGACAGGAAGTTCATAATGGACTTCACTGATGATGGAGATTGAGATTTTGTTTTTCAGAAGTTATGAATGTAGAAAACAAAACCAACTTGGATAACTGACAGGTCTATTTCATACTTAGGATAATGCTACTATTACTGAACATACTGTATGCTAAAGTGTTAGCATGCTACCAGACAGAGCTAGCCTCCACAGGTACCCATCCTCTAGTTGAGAGACCTTTAACTTACTAGGCTGCTGTGGTTTCCCTCGGTAACCCATTTTAATGTTTCCATGGTTGCACCTAGTGCTCCATGACGTTTCTATGGTTACTGTTTGACTATATGACGGCAATGTTTATCAAATGGAAAGACGGCAAATAATATACATTTGGTACAAAGCTTTTATTGTGAACATCGTGGCATTCACCATAACCATCATAACCACTTCTACTCATACACCGACTAGACACAAAAACATGCACTAAGAACAGTTAGTAACAACTAGACTGGACTAGATTAGACTAGAGTAGACTAGACTAGACTAATCCAGTGGTGCAGGTTGACTGGATCAGGTCATCTCAGTTGTACATGGTCATGTGGAGCCACTGGAGTGAAGGAGAGAGGACAGAGTAGATTTAGTTGAACCTGGTTTCTACTGCAGCTTCAAACCAGCAAATGATGATTTCATCTGATAGATGTTGAGTTGCACCTGTAAGGCCGTTCCATATGAAGTAGGGCTTTACTTGACTTTATCTTGTTTATTCCAAACAGGAAATCAAAACAATTGAATCAATTCATATCAGGAAACTCAAAGGAACCCTGAACACGCCAAGTACTTTAATAAAACACACATACTACCTCTCACTGTTTTGATGTTATTAAACAGTTACACACCTGTCTGTAGTTGATGGTTACGGCGCCCGTTCCCACCACGTCAAACGCTTGAAATTTGTCTGTAAAAGACGACAAACACAACGCAGGATTCAGACTTAGTGGAATTATAATGTAAATGATTCTTCATGTTTGTTTTATCGTGCCTGGAGGTCCAGGTGGGTGGGGCTTACTGCGGCAGGACAGAGTGTTGTGACTAAATTCACTTTCAAATGTTTTCCTGTGGTTTTCTAAACATTCTGGCTTTCATTATATTGTCCTGTGTGGTAAAACCCACCTAACCCCACCTAACCCCACCTAACCCCACCTAACCCCACATCTCCGACAACTACAGAGGCCAAAACAAACCATTTGTTAGGTAAGAACCTCCTAACCTCCAGAAAGCCAACAACAAGTAACTAAGAAAAACATCTTTGTTTTTGGTTTTGAAAACGTTTCATAACCCCACAGACGAGCATTTAATCCTTCAATTGAAGTTAAAACATGAAAAGCACTAAAATTGGAGTTACAAGGTTTTCATCCCATACTTGTAGTCCCAGGTCAGGTGTGATGACATGCTCAGGTACAAGCGTGTTTCATCTTGTCTCGTACACAGTAACAATAATCTGTTGTGTAAACACGCTGCATTCTTTATAGGCTTTTCCTTCACGCTGTTCTCCACATCAAACATGGAGTCTCCCCTCAACACGCCCCTCAACACGCCCCCTGCTGGGGTCTAACTTCCAGCTGAAATACCAAACCTCTCTCTCCACTCTGCTCCCTCTCCTCTTATCACTTCCTCTCCTCTCCCTTCTGTTTCTCCCCCTCCCTCCCTCTTCACATCCTCTTTCTCTTCTTCTACCCCCTCTGGCCTTTTGCCGCGTTCACATCGCGCGGGATTTATCGTAAATATGAGCTTCCGACTGGGAAAATATGTTCACGTCCGACTTCTTGTGGTAATTAAAACTTAAAAGAGTTTTTTGACCCACAAAGCGAGTCAACACAGGCTTTCTGATTTTTAAATTCAGAAATAAAAATAATTTTGGATGTGGGCATTTGAAGGAATTAAACAATATTTCCAAGTTGTGTCAACGCAATGTCAACCTGTCCTTCCCTCCCTCCTCCCTCCCTCTTTCCCCGTCTCCCTCCATTACGGATCATGCTGTCCAGTTTCATCAGCAGGTACAGGAAACCAGGGTAGCTAATGGTCATGTCCGCCTCCGTGTATCTCAGGCCAACCAGCTGCATCACAAAATCATCCACCGTGATGCCTAGAGCAAACAGACACAGATCACATGGTTCACATCAGCATGGTTACATAACTACATACAGGCACGCAAGTTTACTATTTGTTTTATTTGTCCTTTATTTAACTAAACTAATCACAGTGAGATTGAAATCTCTGTTTCAAGTGAGCTCTGGCCAAGAAAGTAGCTTACAGGAAGTTTCAGACAAAACTAGCAGCACATAGAAACAAAGATAAAAGCAAGATAATTGAAAGCATTCAAGATCATTTTTAAAATACACAAGAACTGAAAGGGAAAGACGCCCTTGAAACCCGACACTGACATCCAAAACATCAGACTCAATGGTAAACAAGTCCTCGATTTCCTCTTTAAAATGATCAATTTCAATGAAAGAGCCAATCTTTAAATCTGTATTGTGCAATATGAGTCAATCCACATATATATAAGTCTATTTGAACAACACCCCATGCTGTTGCAGTTATTAAGGCGTATGCTATGTGTGTCAGTGTGTGAGTCAAAAGATAATACATTAAAAAAAGAATAAAAAGCAAGTAAATGTAAAGAGAGGTGTTTTGGCTCCCCCTGCTGCTTAAAACAGGAAACGGTTTTAACCAAACAGGAAACTGGAAACTGTTTTAACCAACAGGCGTGCACCCCAAAGATTTATCCAAGCCCGAAGACATAGCTCGATCAACACTAGGTCAAAAGGTCAAAAGGTCAAAAGGTCAAGTGCTGACAAAAGCACTGAAACAAATGAACTGATGGATGCCGTGAGTCACGTCGCACGTCCTCCATCCTACCTGCTGCCCTCAGAGCAGGGCCGA
This sequence comes from Hoplostethus mediterraneus, assembly GCA_034670385.1. NCBI lineage: Eukaryota > Metazoa > Chordata > Actinopteri > Trachichthyiformes > Trachichthyidae > Hoplostethus > Hoplostethus mediterraneus. The sequence continues at coordinate 1,111,627 of JAXDDW010000019.1, read as the reverse complement.
CCTCCGGGTACTCCAGCCGCTGAGATTTATTCTTGTCAAACACCTGGAAGATATCCTGAGGAGGGATGAGCACATAAACACAGCACACTCAATACCCGCAACTGAATCTGAAACGGTACTCTGACACAATACTGTCTCACAGGAGAGCTCGACATGTGTGCAGGTTCCCATGATGCATTTGTGGCGATGGTGTATTTTCCTGGAAGTTAGCTGTGTGAAAGAAATTGCAACTCGAGGTGCGAAGAGCCATCGTTACAATTTTCACACCAATATATTTACTTCCTTTTATGACCAGACGCTGGTCATAAAAGGAAGTAAATATAGTGAGTTGTCTGTGACAGTGTGCCAGAAATCATGTTGATTTGCTGTGTAAATACTATGTACATCAGATCTGCCTTTTTTGTGGGATGTGCCACCATTTTCCTTCTGGAATTGATATCTTTGGTTAACCACTGTCCCCTCGAGGCCTCTCTTCCTCCCCCAACAGTATTGTTATGTATTAAATGGGGATAAGAACAACAAAAGGAAAAAACATGTAACAGGGTAAAAGCTCATCCCCAGTAGATTCCCATCCCAACCACTGAACCAAGTCTAAATATCTTGGTTAGGCTGTCACGACGTTAGCTATGTCTTGCTTGCTTGCGGACTGTGTGAAGACCCTTTGACCTCTGTGTTGACCTTACCGTCCACCTCCTGATCTTGTCCCACAGGCTCTGGAAGGCCTGCCAGTCGAGCTCAGCCAGGCCCTGGCTCTGGAGAAGACGAGGCCGAGGTCAAGGAAGTGGACCGGACAAATGCCAAGCAATGACAACCATGAAACAACAAGCTGGGAAAGTCATTTCTGCAAGAAGTGTATTGTTGTGATATGAATTAAAGGTGCTGCTAGCATTTTAGCATCAATGAATCATAACCGCGTTCATTTTGGGACATTATTACCACAAACCAATGACACACACTACACTGCATTCTACAACGTCCGAATTTGGAGGGAAATCTGCTGTATTGTTTTATGGCACAAAACAGGAAGAGGGCGCTGTTCTTCCAGCGCTAACGGAGCTAAAGAGAAAGAGTTTCTGGTGACAGCAGATGGAGGAAGGAGAGAAAGGAAGATGGAGAAATCACTTCCAACATGTTAATCCTCTTCAGGAAAGACAAAGATGCCGGGGAGGGAGCAGGGCAAGTAGCCACGCCCTCTTTGTGACAGGAAGCAAAGGGGTTCATGGGAAATGTGGTCTTAATTTTGAGAGACACTAGCAGTGCAGTAATTCTACCAAGGAATCACAATCAATTTATATAATATATTGATTTTTAAAATGCTGTAGCACCTTTAACAAGCAGACCAACAGTGAACCAGCAGTATAGCGTGATATCTAACACACGTCATACATGATACAACTAACATGATGTCTGAATAGAAACAGCGTCTCTTTGTGTTGAAACCAGATCATCATTTTTTCAGATATTACAACATTACAACAGCTTCTGAAGGATACATCCATGAGGACCACCAGACTCTTGCAGTGCTCCAGGACCAGCTTCTTCTCACTGCCTGCCAATACTAAACACCACAAGGGGGAAATCACTTTACATGTGCACGCTCACAGACGCACACACACACACACACACACACACACTCGCGCGCTGGCATACACTCTCTCTGTTTGTGTGTACAGTATAGGGCATGTTAATGAGGAAGCTACTCTATACAGCCTCCTTCCTGCTGTGACATCAGTTCGACTTCCTGCGATAAAAACACCCTATCTCTGTCTCCATCTCCAGTCGTGGCTGCAGGTAAGCCTGCAGGAGGTTTCAGCCATGCTGCTGCTGCTGCTGCTGATGGTGATGGTGATAATGATAATGATAATGATAATGATAATGATGATGATGATGATGATGATGATGATGATGATGATGATGATGAAGTCTCTGCCTCTGTTTGGCACCGTCTCAAAACTCAACGGATTAAAGTTCATGGTAGGAAACTGTATTTGGAAGTTGCATTTTCATTGGACAGAGACGAAAAGACACTTCCACTTCTATTACTGACTGACTGACTGGTTGACTGGTTGACTGACTGACTGACTGACTGGTTGACTGGTTGACTGGTTGACTGACTGACTGACTGACTGACTGACTGACTGACTGACTGACTGGTTGACTGGTTGACTGGTTGACTGACTGACTGACTGACTGGTTGACTGATAGACTGAGTGGCTGACTGACTGACTGACTGGCTGGCTGGCTGGTCTCATTACTGACCTCCTCCCTGTATGGCTTCAGTCAGCAGGCTGTGGAGCTCCACCGGCTTGCAGAATCCCTTCTGGAAAAAAAACAGAAACTCAGAAAACAAGACGTCCTGTAGGTGTCACTGTCTGCTGTCCTTCACATCCCGACCTGGAGGTTCAAACAGGTACTGCAGATGGGTGGGGTTTACCACATCAGGGCGATTCAGAGGAGCGTCAGTAAGCTGTCAGTCGCTAAATTCACTTTCAAGTGGTTTCCTGCGACTGTCAGATCACTCTGGTGCTCACCCCACCCGCCTGGCGCTCCGGCAGGTTAAAACCGCCTGAGGCTAATTTGAAAGTAACAGGCGACCCAGTTTTTGGTTTGGGGCGTAGTTTGTGCAGACAGTTCTCACCTTGTTGCAGTGCTTCTTGAACAGACGTCTTGTAGATTGGGGAGAAGGAAGGACAGCGAGGTGAGGAAAGGACGGCTGCAGGGAAGAACACACAGAGTTTACATATAAAACCTTCACCAGGGGAAACACACATCCTCCCAGTTAGCCGTACAGAAACAGGAATAGTGACGGGGGTGGTAGAAAGTAGAAGGTAAAGCTTCAGTAGAAATCCTAACCACGTATTTGCTCCAACCTGGCTCTTACCAAGATGAAGAGTTGTGCTAATTAGAATCACCTGGTATATGGGATGGCTGGAGGAAAAACATGGTCAGTACTTATACTTTCTACTTCTACTTTTTACACCCCTGAATAGTGAGAAAACTGATAAAGATTTTAAAATCAAAATCAAACTTTTGAGCATACATTTTTCACGCATTGGGTTTTATATAGACCCAGGTGTTGACCAGTCGCCTCACAGTAAGTGGTCAAGATGGATAAAGTCTGGTCTAGTTTAGTTTAGTTGAATATAGCAACAATATCCATGAATCTGGGCATGACATTGGTGCAGCTAGCTAAGGTGAGACCCGTGTCTTTTCTCCAGAGTAACATTCATACGCAGGAATAAAAAAACAAGAGTAACCCATAAAGCACTTTAAAGCTTTTTAATCACTTTATTAACACACCATGCAAAAGGATCAGGACCATATGAACATAACAGCTATGTGGGTCCTCACCTGTCCAGTGATCCCACGTGAGTACTTTTATTGTGAAGTTAACACATTTTGAGTTTTAAACAGCCCCCCTACCTTCGTTACTGGGGCGATGTCTCCTGTCCCTGGTTTCTCAGCTGGACTGGAACACACCATGAAAACACAGAATCATCACATGCTGATCTGTCACCATATTGCTGATGATTTCTGATGATGTTCATTCTAGCAAGAGACAAAACCCCCTCAAGTCTTAGCAGTGTTTATTTCTGCTCCTTGACAGCCAGTTCCCCTAACCTACAGTTGTGTGAAAATAGGGATTTTTGCCTTGCTTTGCTTCCTTTTTAGCCTTGACACTAAAAGCCTCTGATATCAAGTGGTGGATGTCTCAAAACTTTACAACTTAATGACAGCAAATCCAATATCATTTCATTTTGTCCTCCGTCTGATGATTCAAATCAAACTAAGTCGTCTGTCTGTGATATTACCCATCGACAGACTGATCCACCACTCACACAGCAGCGTTGCCCTTCTCAGTCAGCACCCTGAGGAGAAACGCTCCCTCCCGATTGGGCTCGAAGGTGGAGGGGATGATGATGTAGCGGCCGGGCGCTAGGCGACCGCGAAGCACAACCTCCCGCCGCTGGGTGTACGGGGTGCTGAGGACGGGGCGGAGCAAGTCCAGGTCCAGAGAGGACAGGGACGTGTTATCAGGACGGGCCTGGAGGGAGAACACACACACACACACACACACACACACACACACACACACACACACACACACACACAGTTACACAACATACACACACACACACACACACACACAGTTACACAAACATACACACATAAATACACATGCATATATCATACCTGACAACCTTGAGAGTCCAGAAATAGGGAGATATTCAAAACAAAAGCAGGGGCAAACTTTTGATGATGATGAAATGATATAGAGCAAAAACTGCATCTGCATCTTTTCATTCTTGTAAAAAGTTATTTTACTAATAACAACCACAGAGATAATACACATGGTGTAGCGTATTTTCTGTTCGTAACCAGTAGTGATAGTACAGGGTCGGTTTTGTGTGTTACCATTTTTATCAAGTATAGAGAATAAGCAGATTTTGAAATTTGATCAAAATATGTGAGAGACAATTGGGAGAAATGACACCAGGGGAGAACACCGGGAGAACCAAGAGTCATCAGGAGGTCATCAACACCAGCAGGGTTATCCAGGCAGGCTGCAGGTGTGTGTCTGCACCTGGTATATGTGCAGGCCGATAGCCAGCTTGACTCCCCTGCGTCGGTGGTGTTTCTGCATCAGAGCCACCAGGAAGGAGCAGGTCTGCTCACGGTCCGCCGGGTCGTCGTCCTCCTCCAACAGGGAAAAGTAGAACTGGGGGTTCTGGTAGAACCAAGCTGGTAGAACACACACACACACACACACACACACACACACACACACACACACACACACACACACACACACACACACACACACACACACACACATGCTGGTGTTACAATGCTTGTGATGATCTTTCAGTGCCTGCATTCATTCCCTAACCTCTAAACTGGACTCAAACCCGTTGCCCTAACATGAACCTAAAATAGAGACTTCTAGAGGTGAGGATCTGCAAAATGTCCTCCAAAAAACAAAAACAAAAAACTGTGGTTCTTAGGCCCCGCCCACTGAGGTTTAACTCAATCAATGAGATTATTTCTGCCTCTGAGAAATTTTGTAGAACTAATGTTGATCTTTATAGGATGGCACCAACTTCTTTGGGAAATTGGCTCCTTGGTCAACTTCCCTTTCCCGTGCTACGATAAACTCAAATCATCTGCTGTGTCTCTGGTAGGTTTCTCTGTCTGTGTACACGCTAAACGGTCCTGTGAGCATCTTATTATCTAACGTAAGAAGATAGACCTTTTAGTAAAGTTGGTGCTGTTCATGTTCTGCCAGTTCTCTCATCACATAAAGGCTAAATTGACCAAAGGGGCCAATTTCCCAAAGCGTCTGCGTAGTGGTTTACCTGCATGAGCGTGAGTTACAAATACATACAAACAAATCGGACAACCATGATGTGCATGAAACACACTAAGTGTTTTCATCTCAGGTGTTCATCTGTTTTCCCATCCTACCCCCGTTCTGAGAGCCTCCTGCTGAGATGCGTGGCACCCAGTTCCCATGGTGCAGTGCGCAGCGCCACGGCCGCACCGCGGAGCCCGGTGGGCTGAGAGCGTCGCTCAGGTGACACACCTCCATCAGCTGGAAGTTCTGACGGAAGTCTGACACCGCCATCCTGACATGAACACATGAAGACATCGGTCAATTTATACGTTAAGTGGTGAGAACGTCATCCACTGGTGCCCGGTAGATTGTTTCCAGACTCTAACTCACTGAGTCACCGAGTCACCGAGTCACCGAGTCACTCTACATGTCCATAGAAGAGAATGGCTGCAGCTTCCACTCAGCACACATGAACACACACACACACACACACACACACACACACTGTGAATGAATGCCTTGCAGAACCGGTTGGCCTCAACGTGGCGTAGATTCACAGTCTTGTGCAAAGTTTCTTTTTGTACAGTTAAATTAGCAAACGTATGATCTCACTACCATCACATGGCAGCAGTGATGCACTTAGATAAGAATGCACCTGCAGTGCCGGAGACCTGGGTTCGACTCCCGGGCCGGGAGGGTTTTGACTTTCACTATTGTGGATTTAAGTCACATACCAACCAGGCATAGGAAAGGTTAATGAAACTCTATAAATATTGTATTGTGTTGCTGTTGTTGTTTAACTTCAGCCTCTTTCTTTAAAACCAAATAACATGCATGTGAAGAAAAAGACGCATGAACGTCTTGGACTCGTTCCCCCGTGGTGCTGGTGTGACTGAGTCTCTTCATGTTGGACTCACCAGAACTCCCCGTCCTCCCGCTTCACTCTGCCCAGTCTCTGCTGCTCCTCTTTACTCACTGTGTTCCACTCTGGTCTGGGAGAGAGAGAGAGAGAGAGAGAGAGAGAGAGAGAGAGAGAGAGAGAGAGAGAGAGAGGAGAGGGAGAGGGAGAGAGAGAGGGAGAGCGACAGAGAGTGAGGGAGAGCGAGAGAGAGAGGGAGACAGAGAGAGAGAGGGAGGGAGAGAGAGAGAGGGAGAGAGAGAGAGGGAGAGCGACAGAGAGTGAGGGAGAGCGAGAGAGAGAGGGAGAGAGAGAGAGGGATAGAGAGAGAGAGAGAGAGAGAGGGGGGAGAGAGAGAGAGAGAGAGGGAGAGGAGAGAGAAAGAGGGAGAGCGACAGAGAGTGAGGGATAGAGAGAGAGAGAGAGAGAGGGAGAGAGAGAGAGAGAGAGAGAGAGGGAGAGAGAGTAAGTTTAGACACACACATAGTGTAGTGTGAGTGTATAGAGGGCTTTCAGGTGACGCACCTTCTGGCGGCCATATTGGAGGTCCACAGGTGTTTAACAGCTGATTTCATTTCTAACCTTGGCCGTCTCAACAGACATGGTTGATTTCAGTGCTGCTCTTGACTGGGAACTGATCATGTGAGAGGTGTGAGGTGTGCATCAGGCTTTCTTCTTCCCTGTCCTGCACAGGCTGACAGCAGACCCATGAACTATCTGGACCACCGCTGACCTTCACATCAACCTCTGGTGCTGCTGAGGCTCTAGACCCTGTTCATGGTGTCTCTAGATCCCCATCTCTAGTCTGACAGGACATTCCTCTCCGTGTTTGGTATCTTCACCCGTGATTCGGCGGCAGATTTTCACGGACCACTTACAGAGCGAGGTTGTTGTTGGAGACGCTGTCCGTGTCAGGCGGTCTTCGGCCGGGTTCTGCCTAGCTCTTCAGCATTCCTCACATTTTGGATGACATCATGTGACCTGATGTGTGTAGTGTCAACAAGCCGGGACAGTGAAGGGATTACCTATCTCCTCTATGACACAACTTGGCTGACATTTGTAGCACATGTTGTGTGCTGAGTAATTTGCTCAAGCATGTGTGAGATTTCATCCCGCATTTCCTGGTTGCTGTGGCAACCAAACTGCTAGTGGCTCATATCCTGGATACTGTCGCCCAATAGTGGATTAGATTAGGATATTGCACAATTGGAAGAAATCTATTTAATACTTATTTGAAAAGAATGGAGATTTTTTTTTTGTTTGTTTCTTTTTCCATTTTTTCTGAGTTGCCATGGTAACCATCCGGTCCATGGCAACTTACTAAAAATCTGGAATTATACTGACCCCAGCCCAATTTCACACTGTACCAAATTGTAGGAATGTGCTTTCTGCCAGAAGTGAACGATTCTGGCCTGTTGTGTCACCTACCTGCTACAGAGCAAGAACACAAAACCTTTATCTAACTTGTATCAGATTTTGGCGTTTCATTGAGCTTCTCTAATTCAATACATCATACTTTGCAGAAAAACGCTTGGATGGAAACCCAGTTTATACAAACCCTTTGAGGTCACTCCATGGCCCCTCCCACTCTGTGTTGCCCCAGGGGTTGTTAATGCGCACCAAATCCACCGCACCGTAATCCGTCCTCACCTGGGAGAGGAGGAGGAGGAGGAGGAGGAAGAGGAGGAGGCGTGAGAAAGAAAAGGGAAGGTATTCACCGCTACTGGGTTTGATTAGGTGCAAAAAAAGGATTCAGATTTTATTATGAATTTTGGACGTTGTGCTGGTTTAGTTTGGGTCTGGTATACACAATCTGCAGGTAAACACATGTTGTTGAGGTTGTGGTGTGACAGGGTTACCGTCTCTATCCCGGTGAGGGAGTAGGCATGTCGGAACATGATCCCCAGTTCATTCCTCTGCTCTAGCGCACCCTGTGGGAACAGCAGCCACCCACACAGTCAGGAGAAGAAAAGACCATAATCACACAACACATCTCAGAGACACACCTCTTCTCACATGTCCCACCTCTTCTCACATGTCCCACCTCTTCTCACATGTCCCGTCCTTTCAGTTGAGACAGTGAGACAAAAGGTGATGGGAAGTTTATATTTTTTACCTTCATTTATCCAGTTACACACATTCACACCCGGGAGCTGCCCCAGTACCACTGAGCCCAGTCGGCCCCTGGAGCAGTTGGGGGTTGACTGCCTTGCTCAAGGGCACTATGACAGTAGTTGTTGACGGAGAGGAGAGCAGCTCACTCATTTTTATTAGATAACTATCCTGTGAGTTTGCTAACGCTTTAGCATACAGTATGTTAAGTAAACATCGGTGATTAGCATCATGCTAAAAGTGTAGCAGCTCTAGGCTGCTGGTTAGTTCATTGTCAGTAAAATAGACAGAAAATGTAAGAAAAATAATCAACTTTCTATGGAAGGTCTTCAAGTGCAACTTGTTTTGCTAGTAACAGGAAGTGAGTGAAGTTAGCCAGACAGCGTTTTTGCGCTGTTGATTCGTAATGGACTTCACTAATGATGAAGATGAGACTTTGTTTTTAGAAGTAATGAATCTACATACTAACAGGTCTGTCTTCATACTTTTGATGATGCTAATCACCTACGTTACTGCATGCTAAGGTGTTAGCATGCTACCAGACAGAGCTATCTACTTTAGGTGCCAATCGTAGCAACTAGCAAGAGAATGAGTAGACAAAAAGTGAACCATGCCCCTTATTCAAAATGTCTTGTGGCTGCATTGCATTCTGGTCTATCCTGGCTACTGCATTGCATTCTGGTCTATCTTGGCTACGGTCGGTGGAGAAATTGGTCTCTCTCTCTTCTCCGATGGATTTCTCCTGTATGATTGTTGATCGTCGGTCTAGAAAGAAGCCCTTGCTCTTTGATTCTGAGGACTGATATATAATAAAGATATAATATTTCGGCGTGGCGTTACGTTGCCTATGTTTGGCCGGTTATTTGCTAATAATAGAAATACACCACATCGCCAATTTTTCCCTGAACTGCCCTGCTCAACGGCACCTCAGTAGTAGGTGTTGAGGGAGGGCAGGGAGTGACTCGCCAGGCATTCGAAGCCCATTTCACAAGCCCATTTCCCCACGGCTAACGTCCCTACTGTACCTGGCAGTTGGCACAGTTGACGAGGGCTCCTTTAACCAGCAGCTGTCGGAGGAAGGCCGGCAGGTCTCTGGGTAGCGAGGTGACATTCATAACCTCCGCCACCCCGCCCGTCATGTCAACCATCGCCTCGTGAGGGAAACCCATGTCCAGGGCCCTGTAGCCGCCTTTCAACCTGACACAGAGATAAACACATCAAATAGACAGACAGACAGACAGACAGACAGACAGACAGACAGACAGACGGGTAGGTTTTCAGATTTTAGGCAAAAATACACAATAAACATTCCATGACTGTATGCAGAAGTACAGAGGGTGCACCTGTCAGTAGGTTTTAATTCTGTCCATGGTCAAATTAGAGAAGAAAAAGTGATGGAAAAGTGAAAGTGATGGAAAGACGATTTTCCTTTGAAACCCCAGGAGCTGGAATCAGATGCCATCCATCCATAACTGACACATCTGTGGCAAACAAAACCCTGTATCCTAACATCCCACTGAGACGTACTGAAGGGATCTGGTATAAGACCTCCTAGCAAGACTGAAAAGCTAAAAAAAAAGAAATCTTGAAAAATTACATATGAACAACATGTGATGACATTTAGGCCAAGTGAGTACAGGGGTGACATTTTTCTCTCGTTTCAAACAGGGAGGCAGATGGACGGGTAGATAAAGGACCAGTTAGGTAGAAAGCTTCACATCCAGGTGATTGACTGACAGATAATTGTCCATTTAATTGCACCTCTGCAGAGTTTTGGGTTTCTCTGCTTTTTTGGTGCAACAAAACCTGCAGGAACACATTTCAAAATGTGTACATGCACACTTTTAAAAACAGACAGAAAAACCACCACTGAGGCGAGAGAAGAACAGGGGAGACATGAGGGTAAGGGTGAAGGAAGAGTTAGCAAGAGGCATGCAGACAGACAGGCAGACAGACAGACAGACAGACAGACAAATTTAAGACTTTTTAAGACCTTAATGCCACCTGATATTGGATCTAACATCAATTTAACAAGTTCTCAAAAACAGGAACAAACTTCCTTCTGCTGGTCTTACTGACCAGCTCTGCCTCGACTCAATTCAATGTAAAGAATCTGTCAATGCTGTTATCCAGTTTCATAGCTTCCCCAAAGTAAACCTGCATTACTGACTTTCTCAGGACCTGCATATACCCAGACCCACTCACACACACACACACACACACACACACACACACACACACACACACACACACACACACACACACACACACACACACACACACACACACACACACACACAGGGACTGACTTGGCGTAGGCCTTCTCCAGCAGCGAGCACCAGAACTCCTGTTTCTCTGGGGAGTTGAGATAGAGCAGACGGCCTTCATGAGTCGGCAGCAAGTCGTCTATCCTCACCTCCTCCCACTGACCGTACTGCCAGAACTACAGACAGACAGACAGACAGACAGACAGACAGACAGACAGACAGACAGACAGACAGACAGACATAGGGAGGTTTAGGACCTGAACCTTTATGGCATTATACTTAGACCTATACTTAGATTTAGATATATAAGAAAATATGATGCATACCAGGAAGTTAAGACAATCACAGGTGAGTATTTCAAAGTCTATTTGTCTGATTGACACTTTACTTTGTCAATCTTTGTCAATTCTCCTATTGTAGTAAACCCCGCCCACCTGGCGTGCCATGAAGACTAAAATAAATCATTTGCAAACACCGTTCGATGCAGGTCCGATCACTACGACCCTTTAACCGGATCGGAGAGACTGGGTTGGTTGGCGTCGAGATGCTCACCCAGAAGCTGAAGCTGCCGTTGTATTTGTCCTCGAAGCTTTGTCCGACAGGGACGACCTTCTCCAGCAGGTGGCGATGCAGGGAGAGAGAGGATATGGCAGACAGCAGCCAGCAGTCATCTGACCAGGGGGTTTGGAGGAGAGGGGACAGATCAGGGAAACCTCATCCCACACCAGACTCTTGCTCCCTGTTACATTGAGTTGATTTTTTTACGGCCTAAAGGTCAATTATTGATAAGAAACTAGATCAGGAGAAGCCCCATAAACTGAATGTACAAAATATAATGATAATATAATTCCATGACACAGATCAGGGGAGCCTGGGGGGAAGCTTTGAGCAGGATCTAGTGGAGGGTAAACCCACCCAGAACTTGCAGACCCTTGCAGACATAAATCTTTATGTCAGGCAAAAAGTAATATTACATTGATTTAAGTTGTATGAATGTTGGGTCTTTTAGGGAAAAGACGAGGAAAAGTATAGGAAGGTGTTCTGAATGTTTTGTACGTTCACTGCATGAAGTACAACCGTACCGTGTAGTACTACAGTGTGGTACTACGGTGTAATACCATGGTAGTTCACTTACTGAGGCGTCCCTGGCGCACGTCCATACGCGTCGCTCCATCCACTATGAACTGAGGGGACGGACAGAGCTCCTGGTGTGGCAGGAAGTTAACAACAGGTTGAGAGGAGGAGGAGGAGGAGGAGGAGGAGGAGGAGGAAGAAGACCAGGGATTAGCATGTCTGAACAACCACAAATTAACCTCAAGGAGTGTCAGACTAACAGGAGACAACTGCCAGAGCAATGTGGCCTACATATTCTACTTTAATGTATCTGTTCTTTCAACTGCAGTATCTATTCTATTCTATTCTATTCTCTATGTCCCGTAGTAATTGTACTCATGGTTGGATTTATGACAGATTACACAGAGTAGTCACAGGCAGTCAAACCAAGAGGCCAGATTACAGGTACTTTGATGCATGATCACTTTGATCACTCACAAATGTATTTGACTGGGAGGAAGGTGTTTAGATGGAGATCACAATAACATGAACACCGTAGATTAAGGCTGTAGATGAAGGTAATCAGATTACTGAGCTAAGGTATTCCAGTGATGATGTTCGCAGCTCCACAGGTAACCAGTAATGTAAGGGATTACATCTTGAAAGTAACCATGGTGATAATGTGATTGTACACAGTTTTAAAAGTAGGTATAAACTTGTATACACATATTAAGTAGAAATAAAATAAAATAAAATAAAATAAAATAAAATAAAATAAAATAAAATAAAATAAAATAAAATAAAATAAAATAAATACTTAAATCAATTGAAGTATTTTGTTAAAATACTTTTTTTAAAATGATTTTCTGGTGGACGAAGAGTGGGAGGAGTTTAACTGACCAACTACAATGACATTAGAAGTAGCATTCAGTCAATGTGTGTGTGTGTGTGTGTGTGTGTGTGTGTGTGTGTGTCAGTCCATAGAACCAGTTTAGCAGGATGTGTGTGTGCAGGTACTGTGGGCTGGCTGGTGCACATGATACATGATGGACAGAAGGAGGGGAACCCCTTCCAGGCTCAGATAATTACAGGCACCATGTGACGGGGAGGGGGAGGGAGGGGGAGGGGGAGGGGGGAGGGGGGGAGGGGGAGGCGGTTGGCTAAACGTCAACATCCGTACAAACATTCCTTCAAGCCAGCAAACTGCTCATGCACCACTATGCACATTCCTTGACAATGATGAAAGACACACCGCGCTTTCTGATTGACAATATTGAACATATTTCCTCTGATCGGTAGGAATGTCGCCTCAGGGTGACTGTCGTCCTGTGGAACCAGACCTGCCTCAATCTGTCATCGTCTTCATCAATAATATCTACTCTTACCGTTCACTTACCACTTCAACGAGGCACACTAAATCTGAGTATTTACAGTGGGGTTGTTGTTGTTGTTTTTCTCAAGAGTCAACGTTTTTGGGGGAAACTGAAACGTGGAAATGCTTTAAACAGGAAGATGAATGGCTGTGCACGTCACGGGAGGAATGTAGTAACGTTGTTATCGGACCAGAGTGTTGGCCTGTTTCATGGCCTTCAGTCAACCAGGAGTCAACAAGGTCCTGTGTGAATATACCAGCAGGTTAGATCTCATCCCAACCATGTCCTGCCCTCATGTCTACAGAGACTAGAGAGACGTCCTGTCCTGACATCAGTGGTGGAGTGAACCCACTGGTGTCAGGACAGCAGAGTCGCTGCCCATCTTTCACTGCAGGCTGAAACCCCTTCCTCTTCAGGAAACACTACCCTGACCCTTCCTCCTCGCCTTGCCTATTTGTCGTCAATTATTTGTCTGAGCTCTTGTTTATTGGCTCGTTTATTTGATACACTTATTTGTCTTAGCTCTTGCTCATTTGTTAAAGAAAAGTAGCTAGATAACTTACTGCACTTTTACCCTACCACTGGTTCTGCTCTTAGTTGCTTGTTTAGGAAGGAAATGCACTTATGCATTTCTGGTGACTAGTAGTTCTCTACCTATGTTGAATGCACTTATTGTAAGTCGCTTTGGATAAAAGCGTCTGCTAAATGACTGAATGTAATGTAATGTAAAAATGAAATGGAATAAAGTAGAAGAGGAGAGGAGATTCATTGGGCTGAATGGACTGAGTCTCTCTCTCTCTCTCTCTCTCCTCCCACCTGTTGGCCTCCAGGTCTTCAGTTATGTTGTTCATCCATCTGTTTTCCTTCATGCCACACCCATGAGCAACGCTTCATCAAAATTCAAAATACCCAGGGGCCACAGATCCTGCCCAGTTAGGATGCCAATGGTACATACTGTACACAAACAAACACCACATACACATTCCATATACCTGTCCTGGGTTATTGACGTGTAATACACATTCCATATACCTGTCCTGGGTTATTGATGTGGAATACACATTCCATATACCTGTCCTGGGTTATTGCTTAATTGGTCTGTAATTAGGCTGTTGTGGAATGCAGAACCAACAAGTGTGTGTGAAACCAGTCGCCTGCATTTACTAACTCAACTGCAACAGCCTGTCTGTGCTACTCAAGAGAGAGTTTAGAGCCCTATCACACTAAAGGGATCTATTGTTTGTGGTGATCAATTATCAGTTTATAGTGACCTAACTATGCTTAATAGTGTATGTCTTATAATATCCCTATAGGAGATTATATATATATATATATATATCCGGTTTATATTACAGCTCCAGTATCCTTCCAACATGTATTATAGAATTATTATTACTATTATTATTATTACTAGGTTTCTTTCGCATCTCGCGCATGGAGGTTCCAGTCTCAAAGCCACGTCACACCGTCCAAGTCTAAACGTCTTTTCTGTACCTTGGGCCGTTTCCACTTCACCCCGGCCTGCAGCTCCAGGTCCCCCAGGGGGAAGTGGTGGTCCACGAACAGCCCGTCCCCGCCGACGGTGTTCACGTCGCCGTCGTCCTGCGATATGTTCCTGGACAGGAGGTCAGCCAACCAGCGGCGGGACTGGGAGCCCAGCAGCTCATCCACCGAGCCGACCGACTCCAAGTCATCCTCGAGCGGAGGACCGGAGCCTTCAGAAGACACGCTCATGGCCTCGCGAGTGACCGGCAATTTAAACTCCGGTGTCTAGCTGTTGAGCTCCCCGTTAAACTCTCCGGATTCAACTTTCGCTTCCGAGTGCTTTTATCACCTCTGGACAGCCACGCCCTCTGGGAGAGGAGCGCAGGTACACGCTCACCTGGCGCGCGCGGTTGTGCGGTAGCAGCTGGTTACTGTTTTACCAGAGCTACCAAACACACACATCACATTCACCGGTTCCCGAATATTTTCATATCAAAATCCCCTCACTAAAAAAAAACTAAACTTTTTTTTTTTTAAATAAAAGCTAAAATTGTAGTTGTGCGTGTCTATTGTAGTTGGGAAGAGTGAAACCTTTTTTTTTTTTAATAAATAAGTCAGTCATCCTTTCTGGATCTCCCTCAAGGACTCCACTCTGGGAATCACTGCACTAGTGGCAATGAACAGACCATAATATAACTTAATACATTTAAGCTGAGCATTTGAAACATACTTACAGTCCATTAAAGGATTACAGGATGTTGATTACAGACTATGAAGGCTTGACCTCATTTTGATAGCAGCACAGCCAACACCCTTTATTAACATTTGGACAAACAAGGACATGATTCATTTGATTAATGATTCAGGAAGGAGTTTCTAAACTCTGATAAGTCACAAGATACATCGGTGAGTTTTCAGGAACGTTCGGTGAGCAGAGAACAAAACGAAGACACGGGTTGTAAATGATAAATTACATTTATTGAGAAATGAGGGGATTGAGAAAAATGACCTGCGTGTAAAACACTTCATCTGTGATAATCCGTGTGTGTGTGTGTGTGTGTGTGTGTGTGTCTATATCACTGGGATGTAGCCATGATGCTGGATACACCTGTGGGAAGGAAAACAAGGAGAGATATAGAAGAAGAAAGGAGGAGAAAACAGAGGAAGAATGTCAGTCTTTGACTTTGGGGGGGGGGCGGGGTCTAATACACACACCGGCCACTTTATTAGGTACACCTCTCTAGTACCTCATCTAGTACCAGCATGGATCCAACAAGCTCCCTGCTGCTCACCACTGTTGTAAAGATGTTACTGGAGCATCTTGACCCAGTCTGCCCATCCTCCTCTGACCTCTGACCTCTGATCAACAAGGTGTTTCTGGTCCTCCACCATAGAGACTGTAGTGGCTGGTTCTGAGATGCTGAACCAACAACCACACCACGGTCAAATCCTCTTAGATCAGCAGAAACTAAACCACTTCACCATGTCTGGAAGCTTTTATATGATGAGTGGCTGTTTGGAGGAGCAGGAGTTCCTAATAAAGTGTTCGGTGAGAGTATTGTGTACATTCACAGTATAAATATCCACGATACATAATATCACCAACCACAGACACAACAGACACAAGAAGGGGAAGGTTATTCTTTCATCAGACCGAGCGACGCCACTCACTCTCAAAGTCAATCTTCTCCACGATGTTCTTGGGCTTGACGCTCTCCTCCTGGTTGAAGATGAAGATCTGACCCTCCTCGTTCTCCGTCCAGCCGTACTTACTCATCCACACCTTCACCTGCGTGTCTGGAGGGAGGGAGGGAGGGGGGGGAGGGAGGGAGGGAGAGGCGGCTTGTGACTGGTGTGATAATCGGAGTTCCCTTGATAAATAACCAAAACGAAAAGGCATTTACGGCCTCATGACAACGTCGACACTTAGATGAGATAAAACTAAACACACAACACCAACACCAACACCAACAACAACAACAACAAGTCCTTACCCAGAGGGTCTCCCAGCATCTCCGCCAGTAACCTGTGCTCAATGTTCTGGTAGGTGATGCCCACTACATGGCAGATGACTGGAGAGGAAGACAAACGAGACAACAAGCAGGTCAGAATGGCTCCGTGCAGGAAGTGATCTTGGTGAGAAACAACGTTCTGATGTGATTGTAGGACGTGTGTTTTTCCTGCTGACTCTTCTCGCCTCTACTTCAGCGATACACAGAAAATTCAGTTCAAAGTCCGTCGAGATCAACAGACACGTCGCACTCACACTTGCGTACGGAGTCCTCGAAGCCAGTGATGCCGTCGATGAGCTCTCGGTTCTCCTCCAGACTCGTCTGTCGGGAGACAAGGAGGAGCAGGTGATTGGGAGTTGGGAGACTGAAGAGAGAATGCCTCATGACCGCCTCACACAGAAAGGACTGGGGTTCGGTATGGATGCTTGTGGCTAGTAGGCATGTAAACACTTAAACCGGCTACTTCCTTTGGTTGGGACACACAATATTGTCTCTGTCTCGCCTCACCGGATCACTTCATTTATCAAGGAATTCATCCAGTGTGATAAAGTGTGAGTGTTGCGTACCCAGAAGCTCTGGAAGTGGCAGGTCTCCAGCAGGTTCCCCAGGTAGAGGATCTGTCTGATGGGCCGCTCCTCTTGCTGCGACACTGTAGTCAAGGAAACGCACACCGACCCATATAGATACCCCCCCCCCCCCCCCAACCCCGACCCTACTATCTATCCACTACATTAGTCTAGTCTATTAGCCAAACGGTATCGCCAGACAGAATATCCAGATATCAAAAACTAGCCACACTGAGCGAACCTGCATCCTGTCACCAGTCAAGTTAACAGTATGTGCCAATTTGTGGTAGTGATGTCCGATTCGCGAATCGTTCAAAAGAACCGAATCAGTTAAGTGAGTGAATTAATTCAACTCGCACACGCAACTGAATTGATTCAGTTATAGCAGCGCCAGAAAAAATTTTTTTTTAAAGAATATTTAAAAAAAATATATTTAAAAAATAATCTAATAATCTAATCAAACATCATCATAAACATTACAAAACCTGTTGTCAATGTATATAGAATGTAATACAGTGCTACATTATTACACTGGCCTTTTTCACAATCCAGTATGGCTCCTTGATCCGGCGGGTACCAGGAAGTAGTCTCTCTCGTTCATCGGACGTGAACCGCTCGGCTCGGACGGCTCAAAAGAATCAAGTTAGTTAAAAGAGTCGGTCTTCCCGTCACTAATTTGTGGACAAGTGTACCTCAGAGTACAATGTGTACATGTGGTTGACCGCTGTGGGTGCACCATGGTCTACACGTTGACACTGAGGTAAACCATATTGCATGAGGAAGATGCAAGAGTAGATCCACTGAACACTAGAAACCAAAATAGCACCAAAAGGATACGTGTGTCTGGTCGATCATGCACTTGCAGAGGGTGAAGTCTGTGTGTGGCAGGTTGGTCAGGGCCTTCAGCAGGATCTGTGAGGTCACCTGGGTCTGGAAGTAGGCTGGGTTGAACTGGTACCTGCAGGAGATACAGCCTGAGCATTAGAGCCATAACATCACTGATCCACTTGTTAAGGAAGTTCATTTGTCGCTCAGAACTGGAAACTAACATTTTCATCATGAATGTGAAACGTCAGTAGGCACTTCAAAAGTGGTTTTAATGCAATACAACTTTAGAGCTGTCCGCTGTTGAGAATGGCATCAACATGAAAAAGGAAAACTGCAAAACCAAACAGAAACACAAACTACTACAAAATACTACTCACTCACCAGATGGTTACCTGGTTAACTACTAAAGCGCCTGGTAGAGTAGACTAACTTTCTAGTCCCAGCCGACATTCGACTGGTGGCGAGTTGCAAAGCCAACCAGAGTGACTTACAGTTTTAGCACAGCCAGGTTGGCTTCCAGGTCGTAGGCGTTCTCTTTAGCTTGCGTCTCCACGTAGCGCTCCAGCGTAGCCAGGTTCTCTGGGTTGTACCTGCAAGACACGGACCATTAGCTTTGTTTGGTGTAGACAGCTTTAGCGTAAGCAAGGGACTGACATCTTAATGACAACTTACTGGGTGGTATTTACTGTATGTTACTGATATACTCATTCTATGAGAGTAGTACCCTCACTGTGTTTTAGTCTTATATTAAAAAGGTGTCTGCACGTTTCATCACCTTTAAATACCAGTTAAAATTAATTATAAAGATACATTTCAGTAAAAAAAAATATTTACCCATATTCAAGACCATATAAAAGGCCTTGAGTGAAGATGACTTAAGACATTACTAGTCCTTCTATCAAACATGTTTCTTACATGGTATGGTGTGTATACATGCACACGGAAATAAAGAGCATGCAACATCCTCTTTAGCTTTAATATCAAGCAGTGTGCCAGCAGCTGTCGGGGGGGGAATGACAAGAGTACCACAAAGGAAACCTGGTAGCGGTCCCTCGTGACTAACGTTGGTACACTGGTTGTTTCTAATCTGACTCTCTGTAAAGACAAGTGCCAATTTGTTGGCGTCAACGTTAGTTTGTTGGAGCTGGTCAGCTAGCTATAGCAACAACATCAAACTGAATGCAGGTCGTAGAGAACACAATTCACACCATCTAAACACAGGGAGGTATTTGATTTCAGTTTTGGGTGTTCTTAAATGTCAGGAAATGTGTTAATAAGACTCAAACTGAAGTTGATGAAACATGTAGATGCCCCGTGAATGAGCTTGCCGCTAACGTTAGCTAGCTAGTCCGGTTAGCTAGCTAGTTATCAGTCCGTTTAACGGGCATCCATACCGATCGATTCCTCGTAGGAGCTTCCCCACGTTCGCTCTCATCTGCTCAAAAGACGAGGCCATTTGGTCCACAGTTTTATATCGATATATATAGTGAAAATCCGAATAAACTCCACACGTGGACGTTGGAGTAGAAAAGGAACCGGGCGGGGGGAGAAACCGAACGGACCGGAAAGAACGAGAATCTGGCGGACCGGAAAATGGCCGGACCCGTTAGGATTTCAGGTCAAGAAAAGTATACCAAATGCGACGCATTTCCACGGCTGTAAGCTAAAGCTGTGTCTGATGAGTTACGAAATATATATTCTGAAAAGGCAAATTTGAATAGCTGAAGAATCTCTACGCGTTGTATGAAATAATTTATAAAAGCTCACTTCCGCTTTCCTCAAAGGCTGCACCCAGTTCTATTGGTTCCTAGCAAGTTATGGTTCCTAGCAAGTTGCTGTGAAGAAGAAGTCATCTATCGCCCTCTCCTGTCCAGAGTAAACATGATAAACAATTTATGAAGACGGATTCTGATTCTTCTGATTCCAACTAAAAACTTTCTTTAAATAAAATTGCCCCATTTTGCAATGTTGAGTTACTTTTCATGTTACATCAGATTTAGCTGTCTATGCATACTCCATTTGGACACGCAGACACAATTGTGGGTTGAGGTTTGTGCAAATAGTGAACAGAACTGAATAAATACATGTATTAAACCACTGTGTTTGAAAAGATTATTACATGGATTGTTTTATTATGTTTAGGTAATTTATTTTGCATGTTGCCATTGAGTTTATTTTGTAGATTCCCATTGAGTTTATTTGGTTTGGCAGGTCCCCATTTGTGATTCATTGAGTTTTGCAGGTACCATTGGTGATTCATTGAGGGGGAGAGGGAATTGGCGCGGGAGATAATCGCTGCCCGAGTCAATGCGTACGTTTGAATGCAGCAGTGTATTCATTTAACATTTAACCACACTTTCTTATAATATTACCTACATGTGAGAAAGTGGTGGAATAGTATTGGAAAAAAATATTTTCATTTAGATGCAATCCTACGGGCGCAAAGCGCACTTGGCAGCAGCTGAAAATGAAGTATAAAAACATTAAAATAGAGTCATTTAGCAGACGCTTTTATCCAAAGGTGACAGTTAACATTATGTGGGGATCGAACCCACAACACTGGCGCCGGAATAGGGGGGACACCGAGACTTTTTGCAGGGGTTTCAAGTATAAGGTTTTTTTGCTCCCCACACAGCTCTGTTACTACCAGGTATAACGGTAATAGAATGTTGGCGATCGTCTCGAGTCTAGACTCTAGCGGCTAGAGTAGCGACAGTACCGAATACCGCGGATCCCACCGCGGCCGGCAGAAAGAAAACTGCCCGCCCGCGTGTGTCCACGCGCGTACCTCATAGAAATACATTGTCTATGCACAATATCTGCATCATATCACCACATATAAATGTTTTTCAACCTACTAATAGTTTTACTAGTGTTATTAATTATTTTAATACATATTTTATTTTAGGCCATAATGAAAAAGGGAACAGAGACAATCACCATTATGGGATGAATGAAGTTAAATCAAGTCATACTTTTTGCATATAACCAGTTATTCCCGTTTTTATAATGCTTTTCTTTATTATAGTCTACAAATATATATATATTTGTTCAATTAATTAAGACTATGCTTACTTCTGTTTTTATAATGTGCTCTGAAAATGCAGTTACGCGTCTGTGTTCTTGCGCGTCTGATAGGTTCAGTTCCGCGCAAAAGTGCGCGCGCAATTACGCGTCTGCGCGCGTGCGCGTCCGGTGGGTACGGTGCGTAACCACTACGTGTCCCTCCACTACGTGGTACAATCCGGCGCCGTTGTATTAAACAATATGTATTTATTTCACATAAAATATAACATAACATAACAGTGGGAATCCAGTGCCTGACTTTGCCGCTGTGTCTTGCTCTACTTATTGAGCCAGACAGGATTTGAGTCGGTGCTTACTGAACCACATCAGCCCAACTACTGTGGCACAGTGTGTACGAGGCAGTTATTTGTTGTGCACTGACTTATGTTATGTCTGCCACGTGTGGGTGTTTAGGAGCCACAGACCTGAGACTGTGGGCTGGCAGCTTTCAGACAGCTGGGGCAAAGGGAGGAAGGAGGGTGAGTGTCAAATGTCAAAAAGACAGTATGATAGTCTGATGGTGAGCGAGGTTATCCGCTAAATGTCTCTAATCAGTCTTGGTGAATGCCAGGGTCGGGGATCCACTCCCACTGCTGAGATCAGTTGAAGATCAGGTGAAACCTTCCCCGTGCGAAAAGCAGCAACAGTAACAGGATTCAGCAGGCGACCAAAGACAAGTAGAAAACAAGCACACAAACAGAGTCTTAAATAGAAGCGTATGCTGGTGTTGAACGTGTTCAGCAGGCTGTATTAGTTGGAAGGACTGGCAGGTACAGATGTTACTAGCAGACGTGACTGCTTCCTCAAATATGGACTACAACATTACAACTGTGTTCTGAATATATAAACAATATAAATATATCGGTTTGAATATATATTTATTTATTTCTGTAAAGCATCTTGTGAAACTGTTTCTTAAAAGTGCTCAATAAAAAACCTGGCTTGACACACACACCACACACCAGTGGCATATGAATTCCAGCATGTAGTATTTGATGAAAGTACTTGGTCAAACACGTGTCCTGTGTGTGTGTTGGACCTTGAGGTCGCTGATAGAGTACTTCAATACGTTACGGGTGCCCCTTATTCATCTCTGTGGCAGGGCTTCTGAACAGGAAGCCAAAAGACAGCTCCAAGCACGAGTGATTCTTCTTGCAGAGCTGCAACACACACACACACACACACGCATACACACACACACGCACACACACACACACACACACACACGCTCACGCATTTCTGCAGGCGCAAACCTGAGACTGAAACTTACTCTCAAAACCCCAAACAGCACAACTGCAATTAATCAGCTACAAACCACACGTAGATACCTGCACACACAGGCACGCCCGCACACACACATACACACACGCGCACACACGCGCGCACACACACACACACACATACACAAAGAAAACTCGCAAAAGCTCAAACACATTTGCAAAAGAATCTTCAAAAATCTGCCGAAACTTAGATTTCTTCTTCTTCTCTTTCCTTTACTCTCTATCTCTCTATCTTTATCCTCTCCCACACACACACACACACCCACACCCACACACACACACACACACACAAACAGGAAATAAAATTGGATTATGTAAATGAGCTGTAAAAAAACGTTTGTGAGAGAACAGACAAGGAGGGAGGGAGGGAGGGAGGAGGGGAGGGAGGGAGGGAGGGAGGGAGGAGGGGAGGGTCGACAGCAGGGTGAGAAACAGGAAGGTGTGTGAGTGAAGGAGGCTGTGTGAAAACGACAGAGAGCGAGTCAGACTCACGAGAAACCGGACGAGTTTCTTTCCTCGGTGAAGGGACGTTGACTCCTCAGAGAAGAAGAACCAGGGTGTCTGGCAGTTGGGCTGCCTATGTAGAAACCAGTGTGTGTGTGTGAGTGTGTGTGTGTGTGAGAGAGAGAGAGACAGTGTGTGTGTGTGTGTGTGTGTGTCTGTGTGTGACATGCCCAAGAAGCAATACAACTAGTATCACTCAAGATGGATTTCCAGCACAGGGCGGCTCTGGACATCTCCACCAGGAACCCCCAGGACGACTTTGAGATCCTGCTGAGGGTCGGGGGAGGAACCTACGGAGACGTCTACAAGGTCAGACAGTCAACTGGTTTGTTTCTTTAAAAGCTGACCCGACTGACTCTCATGCTCTTACTGAAGATTTCCCAACAGGTATCTGAGTTTGAATCTCTTCACAATAAAACAATCCATCTGAACTAAAAGTGATTTAGTCTAAGAATCAGACTTTTCTTGAGAAATCCTGCAACAGGAGGTTTAACTTCACTTGTTTCAACATCCAGTTCAACTTGAGGCCAAACAGGTGGAGCGGGGAGGTGTTTCAATTATTTTATTTTACTTTAGAAAAATAAAATTTGATGCTCAATACAACATTAAATGACTTGTGTTGACTAGGATCTCCTTTTCTGTTGCAAGTCAACCGTGTCTCACAACTGGCCACGTTGCAGGTTGCCCATGGCTTGCTCCGCTACCTGTGTCTGTCCACGGGTTAACTAACTAACTTCACCTGGCACATTTTGTTAATATAATTCAAGATTTAGTAATTCAATGATGATTTTGAAAGAAAAAAATAGTGTGATTGTTTCTGATTCAGTCACAAATTCAGTGAAGGCTTGGAGGAAGTGGTTTTAGAAGAAGTGAAAGTACTCTTGCTGATAGCCTTCACATCTTTACTTACACTGAGAATTAAACTGAACTGTAACTCAACTCTAGTTTAATCAAATTCAGAGGATTTTGCAAGGCTGCTGATGTCATTTTTTTATTGGTGTACTCTTGTTTTACCCACCATGCATTATGTTATGGTGTGTGACGCTAAAACCTGTTCCAGTAAGGCCTCACATGAAACCTGGCTCACCATGAACACCGAACACGAAGGGCTGATCTCAAGGCCTTGAGAAGGTCTGAAACATCGATCCAGTTTCTGTCAGGAGTTCTTTCTGTTTTGGTCTGTTTAAGCCTGGATTATTATTGGATGGCTAACAAATGTTCACTTTGTCCTTTGTTTGTCTCAATGGGATTTCAATTGTATTCTGGTTTCTGAACATCACCATGGTGCTTTCTTGACCCGTGCTGTCTTGAAAAATAGGTTTTTATTTCAAGGCAAAGATCACGCAGAGAGGATGTGAAACAAATCAGCATGATGAGAGATTCAATTTTGAGCTGGTGTGTGTGGCTGTCTGGATGTTGACTTGAGCCCCAGTTTCATAACCAGGTCAGTTATGTCCAAGGTTCATGTATCTCACCCCCCCCCCCAACACACACACACACCAGTCAGATACACTGCTTTCGTACAACATTTACAAGGTTAACACCTGTTTTAACAATTTATTCCAATTCATAACAAGTTATTCCCGTGTCCCGAGACAGCTCAGTCAATATGAACATGCAGCACCCAACCCTAAAGCTACAAACTGAACAAATAACCCCTGAATGTGTGATGTGAAATCTGCTGCTGCTCCATAGACAATGACTGGGGCTCTGACTTTGACGACCCACAAGGTTTTTGTGTGACTTCTTTCACCCAAAGATGTTTAAATTCTGGTTCATACCTAATTTTAGTGTGACAACTCAACTTAGCATCTTATGGCTCCACAAAGTCAGAGCCCCATTCATTGTCTATGGAGCCCCTGATGTTACATCCCAGTGACATCACACTGTGATTCTGCAGCTTTAGGAAAGAGCAGTGCAAGTTCTCACATACTGAGCGGACCGTCCCGGGGGGCAGGAATCGCATGTGTGAATTGTTAAAATGGGTGGCGTGCAGGCTTTGGGTGTTAATATAATCATTTGATTTTAAAATGAACGGGTCCCAGTACTTGCTGCCATCGTTTTGAGGATGTAAGTCAACTGTTTCACTACACACCGGTCTCACTGTAGTCATTCTGATCTTGATGTGGTTCTCTGTTGTATCGAAGCTCACTGAGTATTTGGTCACAGTTTTTTTTTTATTGATAAATGAGTGTACACCTTAATATTGGTTCATCATCATGTCGGTAGTCTAGGAATAGAAACTCATTCTGTTGTTGTAAGCTGCTTTGATTACGAGCATCAGCTATATGCAGGAAATGTAAAGAGGTTTTTAACTGCTATTGTTTTGTGAGTCTTTTATCTGATATTTATTGTAGAACAGCAAAGAAAATGGTGGTTTTTGTTTTACATTCATAGTTTTATGTAGGTTTACATCCGTAGGTGGCTTCGCATCTCTGAAAACTCAGGTTGACCAGTCAGATCGCATTTCACTTCGGCTCCTGGACAGATGACGAGGTTTCATGTCTCGTCTCACTGCACCACGACCAGAAAATGGTGTCAGAATAAACGGGTGAAACCTCCATGTTACTAGCTTGTCGTGACAATCAATGGTGTAATGGTTATACAGTCTGAACACGACAAATCCAGTCTGGTCACACAGTCGACCTTAAAGACCGTCGTTCAAGAAGAAACTGTATGTTCCTGTCTGAACGTGGCGGTAAATCTGTTGCCCCCTTCAACTCAAAGGCGCTAAGTGGAATACCATGTGGGTGAACACTATGGATTCTCTGGTACTTTCCAGTTGCATGACAGTAACAGCCTTGAGAAGGACTGGTGAAGTTGGTAGAGTGGATCATCAGGGTGCTATGGCTCTGACTCTTGAACTCCTCTCTAGTGGTTTTTGTTGTTGTTAATCCAGTAATTGAAGCTTATTCTACTGTTGCTCTCATTGTCAATCACTCCGGATGAGCCTGAAATATAACATCAATTCACTGGGCAACAGTGAAGAGATGGGAAAATAAACAATGGAGGCCTCAGAGCATTTGTTGACAGACAGACAGACAGACAGACAGACAGACAGACAGATAGACAGATAGATAGATAGATAGATAGATAGATAGATAGATAGATAGATAGATAGATAGATAGATAGATAGATAGATAGGGACGGGGTTGCAGCAGCATAACAGTAAGGCCTAAAAATGAAATACTAAAAACCTACTTATAAATAAGCAGAGTGAATGGATGGATGGTACATGTATACAGAGTTAAAGAGTGAATGTGAAGGGGAATGTGGCTAGAGTGTGTATACAGATGGGGCACTGGGGCTATTCACGACTGTGAAGAGCTCCTTGTGTTTCTAAATGTACAACATGGTTATTTTCTGTGCCGTTTTTGACAGATCAGTTCATCACGGATACATCTGACTGATTTGTGTTTAGATCACATAGCTTGTTAGCTACCTAACCATAGTATCTGGTCAGCTAAACATCACTGTCTTGTTGTTAACACATCTGATTAGCACACTAGCTAACGTATCTAGTAGAAGCTAAACTAGCTAAACTAGACTAGCCTGCTGGCTAGTTAGCTGGAGTAGAGACTAGGGCTAAAGACAAGACAGTTTACTGAGTCACAGTAACCTACATTTGGAGACAAATCTACCTGATCACACTGATCACTTTTACTGAGAACGTTACTGGAGGATCTCCAGACACACCACCACAACCTTTTAGGTGTCTCTCCATTTCTAGCCTGGTTGTTATATTTTTTATTGGACCTCCATGTTGGCGCCAGACGTTGTTGCTAAGAGACTTGTGATGCAACTACAAGCCTCTACTGTATTTAACTATAACTATAACTAACTACTATATTTTAACACCTGTTGTCTTTGGTACTGTACTATTATTTATTGTGCTCCAACTACACGGCACGTTCTACTCTTCTCTACACTATGCAGTACTACAATACAATACTATCTGCGTTGTACAATATCCAGCACTGTACTTTCCTCTAGAGCTTGATGTTCATGCCTGAGTGTGGCGAGACGCGACTGACCCACTCAGGTCTGATAGGGTGGATTTCTCAATTCAGTTCTCATTTTTGCATTGGGCTTGGGTTCAAAAACACAGATGGCACAAAAACATCAATTTATTATCAGCAATTTTGGGCTGTTTCAGTCCCAAGTCAAAATCCACTTTCATGTATTATTTTTTTTACGGTGCTGTAACTGTAACAGTAGACTGACACGCAGTGGACTGACATGCAGTGGACTGACAGTGGACTGACACGCAGTGGACTGACAGTGGACTGACACGCAGTGGACTGACAGTGGACTGACACGCAGTGGACTGACAGTGGACTGACACGCAGTGGACTGACAGTGGACTGACATGCAGTGCGCTGTGCTGTGCTGGATGTAACTGATGCAAAGCAGGACGCTGGGGAGTGGAGCACACTTCCTCTAAACAGAGGAGCCAGCAGACCTGCTGCTTTTAACAGAGAGGGAGACTGATTTGCATTTGTCTCTCCAACACACACACACACACACACACACACACACACACACACACACTAACATGAGGCGTATGACTGTTAACCTGCAAATTCAGCAGGTTGCACTGACAGCGGTGGGAGAAAATAGGCCTTTGCTTGTGTGCATGAATATGAGTAACGCCAGTGCATGCATGTATGTGTGTGTGCATGCATGTGTGTGTTGGTGTGCTCGTGTGCATACATCTTCAAGTTTCAGTGTATGGATATGTGAGCTTTTGGTGGGTGTGTGGGTGTGTGGGTGTGTGTTAACCTGTTTTTGATGACCGTGATAAAGATTTCTTTCTCAGAGCAGACTTTTTTTTTTTTTTTTTACCAAAATGGCTGTAACAGTGCAGCACCAGGAAACAGCAATGTGAGGAGACAGAGGCAGCAGGACAAGGTGAGCTGTCAGTATTCTCCTGTGGAGGAGGGGGGAGGAGCCGGAGGAGACAAAAATACACTCACAGTAAATACCTGGTAGTCTGCTCTCTGATTGGCTAGGAGCAACAGGAGTGGACCCTGACGTGTTTTGTGTAGTTTATGTTTCCTTTTTTGTATCCGCTTTAAAGAGGGAATCTGTTTGTTTATATCCAGTCTCCATCTTTGTCTCCCAGCCTCACTGTGGTGTTCTTCACTGTGGTGTTCCTCACTGTGGTGTTCCTCACTGTAGGTGTTCCTCACTGTAGTGTTCCTCACTGTAGTGTTCCTCACTGCTCTCCCTAGAGATCACCTGTCAATCAAACAGTGTGTCCAGTACTGTAACGTCTTTCTCCTTGGGTTTCCTGTTGATGAGTTGAGTTCCTGTAGGTGGCGCTCTTCTCTTTGTCTGTTCAGCCACGGTGGCTATCGCTGCTCATGCTAACTACCCAGTTCTTCTTCTCTTTGTTCCAAACAAACTGGAAACGTAATTGATTATTTATTTTAAACAAAGTTGTCACACTGTGACATTTATTTTGAAGGAAACCCTGCCCAAGTCTTACACACGTTTTACTTAAAACAACATGGCACAGCACTTTAGAGCAATCGAGCAAATTCATTTAAAAAACACAGAAACTGTTGGAAAAATGAAGTGTATGCAATCCAGGGTTAAGTGTAGTTTAGTTTAGTTTTATTAGACAATTGTGAATCACACATGCATGAAATGTCTCCAGCATTTATGGACTCCCTTGACATCAGCGTCCTCTCCTTCTAAAGCCTCCTAGCGTCTACCTTTCTGTCACTGTCTCCTGCACTGGGATGGAAATGACAGCTGGTTTTACCTGTTGGACGACAAGACACAATAAAGGGTGGATGCCCAGGAATCAGAGGACAGGTATCTAGTCAAGTCACATTATTCACCAGGAGCTTTTATCGAAGCAGGTTCGTCCAGACGCCTGACTGAGCAGAGGAAGTCAATACAAATAAAAACAAGAGACGCCAAACAACTCAAATAAGAAAGGGTATCTAAAATGAGACATTTCTACTCTGATAAAATAAAACAGTGTTCAATGTACGACACTGAACCTGCTCACTCGCTGTAGGTCACCCTGGATAACAGCGACAGCTCAAAGGAACTTAAGATGTATCTGACTTGCTCTGGTGCAATAAACTCCACCCACCTGAGACATAACAAACAGAGACATGATCTGGTGTTCTATATTTTAGGAAGTCAGTTCCTCTGTGTATTTCCAGTCATATTTGACCAGGGTTGGAGTACTCGAGTCTGGTCTTGGTCTTGGGTCTGGTCTCAGTCTTGGGTCCTGGCTCCAGACCAGTTCTTTGATGTGTTGGACTTGACTTGGTCTTAGGTCGCTACTCGATGTCGACATTTTCCATCCTGAAGGGATTCCACCAGTAGAAACCTTCTAGTGATTGATTAGATGGATGTTGAAGTGTGAAGTACAGATCTACATCTCTGTTCATCCTTAAGAAACTTCTGAATCATTATTTTTACATTTGGAAACACATATAGGCTGTTTATTGTCCTGACTGGGACTCGGTTTGCTCTGCTCTCACTCTTGACTTGGTCTCGACTCCATTCAGACCTGGTTTTGACTGGAACTCGAAGGGCCTGGTCTTGGAATTGACTCAGACCCAACTGAGGTGGTTTTGACGGTTTGATCATGTAGGCATCTTCCTCCTCTTACAGTAAAAGCCTTGTTCTCCTCATCTGGTGCTACTCAGCAGCTCCTCTGGTCTCAGGCCTGCACCAGGTGTGTGTGCAGCCTCAGACACCAAATGAAGAAGTGAGATAAGTCAGCAGTGGACTGCTTGCAGATCTGCCTACAGAGCTGCTTCAACTATGTCAGATTTCTGCTGAAATGGTGTGGTTTGTGTGTATAGTGTGTGTGTGTGTGTGTGTGTGTGTGTGTGTGTGTGTGTGTGTGTGTGCGCGCGCGCGTGTGTGTGCGTGCGTGTGTGTGTGTATGTGTTAGGTTGAGATGTGCTCAAATGTATGCTCAGATCACCTTTGACCAAAAAAAAGAGGAAGAGAGAAAAGTTCTGATGCCGAGAATAAAATCTATTGCTGGCCTTGTGTGTGTGTGTGTGTGTGTGTGTGTGTGTGTGTGTGTGTGTGTGTGTGTGTGTGTGTGTGTGTGGAGGCACAGTTATAATGGAGGATAAACCCCACTAAACACAGTTTACCCGGCTTTATATTTTCAAAATAAAACTTCTATAAATGTTTGATACTAATCTATAGTATATACGGTAAAATCAAATTACAAGTTACAAGTTACATGAAAATTTTTCATTCTCACTGCAAAGGAGGTTATATAAATATATATATACAGTACATATATATATATATTTATATATATGTATATATATATTTTCACTCTTTTATTTTCACACTGTTGTGTGTCGGTGGGACGTCCCTCTCAATATCAGCACAAGCAGGAATCGTCCCTTCTGCTTATTTCGGCCTCAAACACATGTACGGTATTTTTACTCGCTCTGAGGTTTTAGCAGCAACGTTCAATTTAAAAGTTTGCGGTTGGTTTTGTTCACAAGCACCGACACTCTTCCCTTCTCCTTCTCCTCTTAACAACAAATTCGACTGTTCAGGTCAGGGTCCAGTTCAGCCATGTGTTGTAGTTCACACTGACCGACAACGCTCCTCGTGCGCTCTCATACCTGCAGACTTTTCTCATGCAAAGTTTAAATCTCCTTTCAATCTTGCTGGTGAAGTGAGAGGAACTGGAGTTGCATTGATCCAGATGGATGTCCATGAACTGAATGAAACTACGTCTTTGTGTGAGATTATCACTTTTTAGCCAGAACGATGAAACTAGCAGGCTTGATTCCAAATCCTAAGGGTGTGTTCAGGGTCCAGGAATCAATTTAACTTGAAAGTGAAGTGACAGGAGTGATGTCTGTGGGTCTAACAGAGAGTTGTCCAGCGTCGTTCAGAGGTTTTCTAGTTCTTTCATTAGATGATGAGACAGTAGAGAGGGAAACAGAATCGGGATGACAGAAGTTTTAAAGAATATTGTTTTTGATATGGTCTCCTGTGTGGAGTATTATAATGTATAACATGATTTTATTTTGATTCTGAAAGTTCCTGCTTCGTCTTCTTTCTTCTCCAGGTGGATCAAACGTGATCGTTCCTCCGGGCTTCGTTACCAGACGTCACCGTCTGTTCTGTTTTAAATCGGAGTTACGTTATTCTGTCTTCAGTTGAAAAAGTTCCTCCCTTTGAAGGGTTTCAGTCCCAAATGACACATATCCAAATTGGAAATGGTGTGTGAGTGTGTGTGTGTGTGTGTGGGTGTGTGTGGGTGTGTGTGTTTGGACCCGCCTAGTCTACAGAAGGTCAGGGACGTCAGACCTTCCACAACAACATTTCCGTCTCATCTCTAACTGTGTGTTTACTGGTTTACTGAGGGGTTTGCGGGGCTTTTCCTTTCAGTGACCTCTCTGATGTCACACACACACACACACACACACACACACACACACACACACACACACACACACACACCGTCCCTTTAGACTGCTCTTTTGATTGAATGGAGTTTCCACTGTAGCCGTTGTTTATCTGTATTGTGTATTATAGAATGACTAAGCTACAACTGGACAGTTGCAATGTAACTACAGCTGTTACTGTAACTTCCCATGAAGTTAATGAAGCATTATGACATCACAATGTGGCGTTAACAGGGTAATAATCCTGTTAAGGTCAAATATCTCCTTTTGTGATGTGATAACATAATATTTATTACCTTATTACATTAACAAGATTACAATTTGTTTTTAAATGTAAGCTGTATATATCATTTTCATACATATTCACTTTTGTATCCGATGTAGTTAATAACCAAACAGTGAATTTTGATGATTATTACATTATCAGTTCAGTTATTATATATATATATATATATTTTACTTTTATTACATTAATAGTAAATGTGTTACATTAACAGGATCATCAGATGATTAACTGCAGATTACTACATAATGGGAAGGTCTTACATGAACAGTTGTAGCAGATAACTGGACTTTTCGTTACAGCCTTAAAATGTACAGTATGAAATGTGTTCCAACGTCTGTACGTCTGAAATGTCCGATCCAGTCAGGTGTGATGAGTGTGACTTCACCGGCCTTTCTGTCGGCTGTTTTATGAGATGAAACACAAACTGAAACGTGGATTATGTGTTGTTCCGTTCGTTCCTGAAAGGGTTAGTACATCATGAACTGGACGGGCAGTTTTCACGTGTTCATCTCGGGGTGAAGTTAGCTAACGGCTACGTTCAGCCAACTGAAACAATTTGGTTAAAGTTGGGGTGACATTTTGGTCGTGGCTAAATAAGAAAAAGTTGAAAATAAAAACCCGGGTCGTCGGAGTTGAAGGCGAATCTCTCCGCCTGTCTGCCCCCCTCCGACCTCCACACCTTTACTTTCCACCGCGCTATTTCAATGTCAGACTACTTCCTGTTTCTACTCGGGCCTCCTCCCGTAACCCCTTCCTGGTGGGGAAACGTATTTCTCTTGTTTACCTCTCACATTTTAGGATCCTAGCTCATTTCACAAAAAAAGGCTGGTTTTAGTGAGCAGTTCAGTAACTTTAAAGGTGCACGATGCACAATGGTCTTTTGATGGCAGGCCTGCACAGCCCAGAGAGGTTCAATTCCCACTGGGGCCACCCATGCTGAAAATGTATGCATTCATGTTACTGGGTGCTCTTTGACTCAATGGAGTTTCCGTTGTCACGACTGTCCTGCCTCCCCTTCAGCCAGCAGACACTTTGTGTTCCGGTTACAGCAACAAATCTGACTACAGTTACAGTATGAATGTGTTGCTGCTATTTCAAGAGTGACTGAATGTGAGTGGGAATTTCTTCTAAACTACATTACATTACATTACATTGCATTACAGTCATTTAGCAGACGCTTTTATCATAAGTGCATTTCCTTCCTCACCAAGCATCTATCAGCATAGTCAGATATACAGTCTCTTGCTTCTCGTCATCTCGCCCCCCTGCAAAAGTCTTTCTTTTGATGGAGTTTGAGTTCCTGTAGGTGGCGCTCTTTTCTTTGTCTGTTCAGCCACGGTGGCTATCGCTGATCATGCTAACTACCCAGTTCTTCTTCTATCTACAAACAAACTGCAAACGTAAAACGCATCACTTCCTGTCTCCAGAGGATTTTTCTCCCAGTCCTACCAGACAGGTGGAAAACCTTCATTGGTAAAGGTTGAGTCATTATTGATTCATAAAATAAAATAAACAATAAAATAGTATAAATAAAATAAAATACAATTAGAAAATAAAGATTTATTTATATAAAAATGTTTCAAATTATTACTAAAATATTAAAATAAATACAAAAAGAAAAAAGTTCCTGGTTACCAAGTTGATGATTATGATTAGAACATAAGATGCTCCAAACCTGCTGTGGTTACCATGGAAACAGCTGACTTCCTGAGTGGCCAATGCTGCTCTAGCGATGGTGTGGCCAAGCTGCAAACCCACAAAACACGTCATCGTTTCCACTTAAAAAGGCAGACTGACCTTAAACCCAACTTTAGCCTGACCGGAGACCTCCTGCCTCACCACACCCTGAATGACAAAACGTTTGTTTACTTTACTGTCTAACCAGAGTGGAAACTACAGGGACTGTAACGCTACCGGTTAGTCTAGCATGGTGTTGATCTGCAGGTTACTATGCAACCGTCTTGTTTACACATGATTTCTTCGCCAGATCTTCCTTGAAAAAGACATTTTAATCTCTTAATGACATTACCTGACTGTATAAAGTTAAATTAAAAAAGGACAAAATACTATGTTCACTGTGCAGCACGAAGTGACGATGATGATTCTCTTAACTTGGTGTCAATAGAGGCTCTGTTAAGTGTGAATTAGCAAGCAGAGATAACACCATTTTCTGGTATCACACTTTTAAAGGTCAGTGTGTGTGTGTGTGTGTGTGTGTGTGTGTGTGTGTGAGTGTATGTGCTTTACGTAGGTGTGTTAATGTGTGTATGCATTGCGTCAAACAGGGTGGAGATTGTGCTCTTTGCAGACCAACACACAGGGGAAACTCAACTCAACCAAATTAACTGTGTGTGTGTGTGTGTGTGTGTGTGTGTGTGTGTGTGTGTGTGTGTGTGTGTGTGTGTGTGTGTGTGTCCAGGCACGTAACAAGCTGAATGGAGAACTGGCAGCCATCAAAGTCATCAAAATGGAACCAGGTGAGAATTTAGCCATGATGTCCTTTTTTTATTTCAGCGAAGTCTTGAATCTCTTTCATCTTATTACATTCTATGTAAAGAACTTTGTTTTGAAAGATGCTATATCGATAAAGTTTATTATTAGTAGTAGTAGTAATAGTAGTATGTATTAACAAACTCTACTATGAACTTTTAACACTCTCATCTCTTATCCAGACTTTTCTCTGCTTCATCAGATGTTTTTTTACGTGCACCCAGATAGAACATTACAAGATAATTCATATCATAGTGCATGCTGGGAATGTGATAGTTTCTTTTAATCCCTATGTAATGATAAATATGCCTCTCTCCCTCCTCTCTCTCTCCCTCTCTTCTCTCTCGCTCTCTCTCTCTCTCTCCCTCTCTCTCCTCCCTCTCTCTCTCTCTCTCGCCTCCCTCCCTCTCTCTCTCCTCTCTCTCTCTCTGCTCCTCTCTCCTCTCTCTCTCTCTCTCTCCTCTCTGCACCTCTCTCTCTCTCATCCCTCTCTCTCTGTCTTCTCGCTCTACCTGCTCTCGTCTCTCTGTCTCCTCTGTCTCTCTCTCCCTTCTCTCTCTCTCGCTCTCTCTCTCTCTCTCCCTCACTCTCCCTCCTTACTCACTCTTCTCGTCTTCTCGCCTACGTGGACTCTCGTCATCGGAGTTCTCGTGGAGAGCTCCTCTCCAGGCATCTTACCATGCTACTCGTGCTGTCTGTTCGCTGTTGTCTCTGTCGTGCGTGTGTGTCTGTCTGTGTGTCGTCATCGTGAAGATGCTGCAAGACGCAATTAGTGCAAAATGCGTACCTGAGGAAGCTTCTGTCTGACTAGCTGCCTCTACCTGTCTCTATCTGTGATGTTGTCTTGTTGTTTTGTGTCATGGAACTCTCGAGACTAGTTTTAGGAGGACTATGTTACTGCAAGCCATAGTACTGTGAGGATCATGTATGGCAAGATTACTGTGAAGCTCCTCTAAAACACACACTGTGACTGCAAAACTCTTAACTGAATTTACTTGTCTTACCGCTGTTTTCTAACTCCTGTGGCTTATTTTCCTTCTTTGCAGTATTCAGTACAACTCCTGTCACGCTGCCTACTGTCTCTTGTGATATGTGAACTTTACTTGTGTCACAGTGACGGTGCTAGAGACTTGTGTAGGAGACTAATTCTACTGCAATTCCCACTGGTCACCAGTAGAGGACAATAGAGGTCAAAGATTACTTAAAGCCCTTTAAACACACACCTGTGACTGCAAAACTCTTAACTGAACATTTACATTGTCTTACCGCTGTTTTCTAACATCACTGGGCTTCATTTTCCTCTTTGCAGGATTCAGTACATCCTGTCACGCTGCTTCTCCACTAGTAAACTCTTACAGTGATAATGGATGAACCTCTTTACCCTCTGTGTCCCACAGTGACCGGTGCTCTGCCTGAGCCCCAGATAGCCTACATCTGCAGGGAGATGCTGCAGGTAGGGTCACACTGATGATTTACTATTGATTTACTAATATTATCAGAACATCTTACTCATATTGAGTTGCACCCCAAGGATTTAAAACCCTTCTGTAACTGACATCTCAATAAGGACTAGCTCTGTTTCCATGTGGGGGGGTTGTCAGCTATATGATGTGTAATGCTTGTGTGACCAGGGCCTGGACTACCTCCACGGACAGAAGAAAATCCACAGAGACATCAAGGTCAGACCATGTTATACAGTAGGGCCATTATTCTGATACTGTATCTTGATTGGCTCACAGAGAGGCTTGGGTCATTGGCCAGTTCATCTCTCCCACCAGAAGGGGGCGTGTGCTTTCATCACAAGATATTTGTTACAATGTTTTCATGACGTTTGTGATGCTTCTCTTAGTTACAGACCTTAGAGACACGTGTGGGAGATTATGTGTTACAGTAGACGTCATTAGATGAAACTCAAAGAGACGGATTAGCCGAACAGTTTACCACACATATGCAGGACGTGTGGGACGAACGTTGAAGCGTGACTGAATAAGGGTCAGTCTTGGTGTAACGGGGTGTTTCTGTGTTCTGCTCTGCAGGGTGCCAACATCCTCCTCAATGATCAGGGGGAGGTCAAGCTAGGTAGGTGGACGTAGGCTGTCTGGTCTTTATTGTACCGGTGTGGTCAAGTTGAGCGACTTGCTTTAATAGTCTCACTGCTCATTCAACACGTCGCTGCTCTCAGGTGAAAACCTCGTAACTTGTAATAGTTTTGTGTTCTTACTTGATTTATTAATTGAGTTATATGACTCACTAAGGCTTTTGAAACCCTTTCAGATTGTAAAATTTCACCTGTCAGAATATACAATCTGCATGACTGGGCTGATTTTTCACACAAAAAAAACCAAAAAAAAAACCCAAAAACTAGTTGTAGAACTATAAAAACCAAATGTAAAATGTTGTATCTATAATCTTGTATCTTTAAGGCCTTGAGTTTATTTAATAGTATTTAAGACTTTTGTAGGACACCTGGCTGGCTTTTGTAAATCTTAAACATTTTTGTAAATATGAGTTTTTATACCAACAGCAGCAACACAACAAAAATAAAGTCCCTTTTCATATCTGACAGGTGCAGTGTTTTGATTGAAAGTGAGTTTGTGATGAGGTTCAGATGATTTAGATTGTCTTTCTCTGTTGTAGCTGACTTTGGGATCTCAGCCCAGATCACAGCTACTCTGGCCCGGAGGATGTCCTTCATCGGGACGCCATATTGGTGAGGTCAAAACTGACCCTTCCTTTTCTCCGTGGCTGTGAATGTTGTCCCATAAGGCCTAGAAATACCTGATGCTGAACCTCCGGGGACAGTTAGGTTTTAGCAAGATGGAGGTTCTAGATGTTTACAGATTGTAAAACTCAGAGCAGAGATAGATTGGAGTTTTAGTTTTAGTAGTTTTAGTTCTACAAATATTATGCTGCTCTGGAGGTTGAAATAATCTCATGGGTTGAGTTAAACCTCAGCGGGCGGAGCCTCAGTGGGCGGAGCCAGTGCAAGATAACTGCAAAGAGCTCTGGTCAAAATATAAATAAAAAATATAAATGGCATGGATCTCTTTTTCATTCATTTATGACAATGGTATTCATGATCTTGGACAGTAGGCTAGCTAACTAGCTTACCTAGCTAGCTATAGGCTAGTATAGTTTGAACTTGGAAGGTCAGCTAGGCTAGCTGACCTACATAACGTGGTATGGTTGTATTGTGGTTTTAGCAGAGCGCTAGGCTTCATCCTCTCTTACCTCTTGTCTTTTTGGCTTCAGTCTGATGTTACTCAGACAGAAAAAGTGTGGTTCTTCAGTGTGGCTCCGCCCACTGAGGTTTAACTCAACCGGTGAGATTATTTCTGCCTCCAGAGCAGCTCTGCTTCTGAGAAATATTTGTAAAACTCCAACCTGGTAGTTTATGTTTCTGTGTTGCTGTTCCCCTCCCGTCCCCAGGATGGCGCCAGAGGTGGCAGCAGTGGAGATTAAAGGTGGTTATAATGAGCTGTGTGACATCTGGTCTGTGGGCATCACAGCTATAGAGCTGGCAGAGCTACAGCCGCCACTGTTTGATGTCCACCCCCTTCGGTAAATACACACTGAAACACACACACACACACACACACACACACACACACACACACACACACACACACATACACAGCCACAGATACACACAATAAATAAACACACGCACACACATAATGCACATAGTGTTTTGGAAATATTGACTTATGAATTGCAGTTGGTGTGTCTGTATGTGTGTGTGTATATGTGTGTGTGTGTGGTGTGTGTGTGTGTGTGTGTGTGTGTGTGTGATGTGTCCCCATCATACATGCATACATGCAAAACACAACACACATTTTTCTTGTAATGAGTGCGAGCATGCAGACACGACACACACACACACACATCAGAATTCACCGCAAATCTTTCCCCTCACCTTTGCATGAGCATGCACATGGACGCTCAGACGTACATGCACATGCACACACACACACACACACACACAAGACTTTCCACCTCCCACAGGTCCCATGATGTGTCTGTGTACTCATGCACACAATCACCTAATTACACACACGCCTTCCCCGTTGTACACAACAGAGTATATTGTAGGTACAATCCATTCTACATACCAAATCTACTATGTGAACGTGCACACCACCTAAACACACACACACACACACACACACACACACACACACACATTCTCATTCACTGTGTTTGTCTTCCCCCAGGGTCCTGTTTCTTATGTCCAAGAGTGGCTACCAGCCTCCTAAACTGAAGGACAAGCCTAAATGGTGAATGAAAGCTAAATATCCCACTGTACTTGAAGTAGCCAGACGAGGTCGGTAGCAACTTCCTACATCGGTCCAACCGTTATGATCACATGCAGCTTTCTAGTGCTGTATCCATACTCCTTCTTCAGCCCCGGATCTTGTTTTGTTTTCTTAGTTTATTTACACATAGAAGTGGGATGGGAAATGGGAAACCTCCATTGATCTGTGTGAAGCTCTTTTTCTTTCAATACCATGTTGCTACCAACGCTGCTAACGTCTCCTGCATCCTTCTCCACGCCCCACATCTCCTCTCCGCAGGACCTCCATGTTCTATAACTTTGTGAAGGCCATGCTGGTGAGGAACCCCAAGAAGAGACCCAGCGCCTCCAAGATGCTCTCAGTCAGTGCTCCTTTAACGCCGGTCTCGGTCCAGTCCAGCTCAGTGTCGTCTCACACGACCACTGCTGAGTTTTGGCTTACATGCTTTACATTTATGTATTTATTGATCCATTTACTGACACTAGAATGGATTTTAAGGGTCTAAGAGGGGGACAACTAGCTACCAATAGAAGGGGGTAAATATAATTACAACTAATATTTCTTTGCATGATTTTAAAAATGGACAAACCAGTGAAAAAAAACAGAAAGTGGGTTTTAAAAATACCCAAGATTACCCTTTTCCCCATAATTGTATGAGGCTATCATCCGAAATACTGAAGTTGGATCGGATTGTCATGGTCTTGATAAAGACTCTGGTTTTAGTCTTGGCCTTCTTCGGGCTTCGTCATCACCTGGACTTCACTGAGCTGGTCTTGACTGCAGTTGGCATCATCTCTCTGCTCTGGTTTTTATTGATCTGTATTGATTCACCCGTCCTTCCCTACCTTCCTCTCCATCCTCTTCCCTCCCTGCAGCACATGTTTCTGAACCAGCAATGCCTGAGACAGGAGCTGACCCTGGATCTGCTGGAGAAGCTCCGACACCCTGAGAACCTGAAGGGATGCCTGGCGTCAGAGGAGGAGGAGATGGAGGTCTGACTGGATTCCTAATGCTTTATTTCAACAGCTCTCCCCAGAAGTGTAATGCATGGTGGCTCAGAAACAGAAATGTCCTTCAAATCCAGCCTGGGGGCTTTGTAGCACGTCCCCTTTCCTGTCTCTCTGTAGACCAGCGGTCCTCAAATCCGGTCCGGAATCCTGCTGGTTTTCTATCCTACCAGGTAGTTAACTGCATTCACCCGGTGTCCAGGTGTGAATCAGCCCCTGGTTAGACAGCTAGGATGGAAACTACCTGGCAGAATAGAAAACCAGCAGTACCATCAGAGGTCCAGATTGGAGGACCTACTGATGGCAAACATGCTAAAAGAAAAACACCTTAAAAGATATTTAATGCATTAAGTCACGACTTCTGTTACCCGCTGTCACACACACTGTGGTCTTCACCTTCTCTTGTTTTTACTCATGACAAAATGGATTTGACTTTCCCGTCAGACAGACAGGACCTTTCCCCTGTAGCTCTTCCAGCGGTATTACAGGCTATCATGACGGTGTGTTTTCTCCCGGGCCTAGGTGGCGGTCCCTGGATCTTTAAGGAGGATCCAGTCCATCAACAGACACAACCAAGCTGAGAGGACCAACTCTGACATAAGCTGTAAGACAACAGACATTTCTTTAACCAAGCTGCAAGTTAAAACTGTCAAATAAAATGTGTTAAGGTGAGGCGCCAGAGGCAGGACTGGCTGCCAAAACAATAATCAGAAACTACTATAAATAATACGTTTCTGTGCTGTGTCAAGTACACCAAGCACAACATGTCCTGAATGCAGAACCTTTTTATGGCCATCAGATATGACATGCTTGCATTTTGTCCTTTCTATTTTAAGGGGTATTTCACATTGTTTTGGCCGTTTCTCTCCATATATAGAGTGATTACAATGTGGGCGGAGTCTAAGCTGCTGTTACACTTGTTATAAGGTAGACATTATGATGGGTTTGATCTTTGTCTTGTGCTCAGTGGAACAGATCTACACTCAAAGGCCCGTGAAGAAAGACTCCCCAGAAGCAACAGTAAGTTGAAGTAACTTCAAGTAACTTCTCCATCCCTGTTAGCTTTAGCTTTGTTAGCTTTGTTAGCTTTGTTTTTTAGTTTTTTTACTTTCCATTGACTGCAGACAGACATGTGTAAAAGTCACCATATTAATAGCACCATGTGTTCTCAGTTCAATGCCTTCTCTCTGTATGGGGCTACAGGTTTCTAAATGTTCTTCTGTTTCAGTTACGACCATCACTGGGATCAACCTGCGGTCCGAAGAGACCAGTCAGGTAACTGGATCTGATCTGGTTCAGCCAATCACAGACTAAAACAACACATGGTCTCAGATGACAATGATTAAACAATAAAATGATCTGTCTGTCTGTCTGTCTCTCTCCCTCCGTCTGTCTGTCTCTCTCAGGGACCAGAACACGGACTCGGACGATGACTATGATGATGTGGACATGTAAATACACTAAATACACTAAATACTTTAATCTCCATCTTAACACAATGCTTCAGTATATGAAGGTTTTCATTCCACAACACCATGATATATGTTATATATGTTATTAATATATATATATATATATTTATATATGTTATATTTGTTATTGATATATATATTGATATATGTTCTATATGTTATTGATATATATATTGATATATGTTATATTTGTTATTGATATATATATATTGATATATGTTATTGATATATATATTGATATATGTTATATTTGTTATTGATATA
The DNA here is from genome assembly GCA_034670385.1 of Hoplostethus mediterraneus. NCBI lineage: Eukaryota > Metazoa > Chordata > Actinopteri > Trachichthyiformes > Trachichthyidae > Hoplostethus > Hoplostethus mediterraneus. The sequence goes on along the minus strand of JAXDDW010000019.1, from coordinate 1,070,616 downwards.
TATATATTGATATATGTTATTGATATATATATTGATATATGTTTGTGATGGTCGGGCTGAAGGAGTCGTTCTGTCAGATTAGCCGTCACATATTTCATCTAATTTTGGAATGAAACTCTTCATGTACAATATATTTACCTGTGGTTGTTTCAGCTGATTGATCTGATCTGTCTCTCTGCTCTGCTCCTCAGCCCAACGATACAAGCCTCCAGGTGAGCTGCCTGAACCACAGCGCAGTATCTCAGTATCTCAGTATATCAGTATCTCAGTATCTCAGTATCTCAGTATCTCAGTATATCAGTATCTCAGTATCTCAGTATCTCAGTATCTCAGTATCTCAGTTTCTCAGTTTCTCAGTATCTCAGTATCTCAGTATCTCAGTATCTCAGTATCACAGTATCTCAGTATCTCAGTATCTCAGTGTCACAGTATCTCAGTGTCACAGTATCACAGTATCTCAGTATATCAGTATCTCAGTATCTGTGTTGATGCTTGTTTGTTGTCTCTTTTCCCACAGCAGTCACACGATACACGCCGACGACATCCCACCTCCACTTCCTCCCAAGGTGAGTATCACGGGAACGGGGGGGAAGGGCTTCGACTAGATGAAACCGATGTGTGTGTTGCAGTAGCGAGATACCGCCTCCACCGCATCACCACACAGGTCTATTAGAACCGGTTCCACCGTGCCCACTTCCTCAGTACCGATAAGCTCCTGTACTATCGATTCCTCTTATCAGTACCAAGAGGCTGTTGCTCAGCTGGAGAAAAAGACTTTTGGGCTTCTGCTGTGTGACGTATTTCGACATTAGAGCACTAAATGAAAGCTGTCGTCTTTAACCGAGGCGAATCGATAATGAATCAAATGGATAAGGAGAATCCTGAGTGGCATCGAAATTGGTAAAAATTGGTATAATCCCGACGATACCCAGCCCCACCCCCCAAACAAGAACACACTCAAAGCCAATCCTCTCTTCCCCTACTACCGCAAATCAATACTGCCAGGCAGAAAACTGTTGGTCACAGGTTCAATCCCTGCATCAATGAGTGTCCTTGACCAAAACACTGAACCTAAAATGTAAAATGTAAAATGCAATACAATAGAATACACACACATACACACACACACACACACACACACACACACACACACACACACTCTTATCCCTGTGTGTTTGTGTGTCAGCCCAAGGCCCGTACCAGCTCAGAGGAGAGTATGACGGCGCTGCTCGCCCCGTCGGTCCTCATGAGGACGTCCAGCGGGACGCACACCCGGCCCATCACCCGACCACGCCCCACCAGACACACTTACTCAGGTGTGTAACATGTGCACCACATCCGTAAACAATCTGTGAAATATTTACCAAACAGCCAGTGAGGTCAGGAGGTTAGGAGGTTCAGGGAACTATTTTGTTTAGTTTCATCCTCATATTGTTTCATCCCCTCCAAGTCTTTTTTAGATTAGGTTAGACAGACTTTATTGTCTTCAGTATACAACAAGTGCACACAGAACGAAATTTCATTTGCAAATAGCTCAGCACAGAGTTAGGATACAAAAGGTTAAAATATAAATAAGATGTAACAAAATATACAGCAGCAAAAATATAGCTATAAGGTGCAATAGTGAAACATAGTAAAGTGACCTGTGGGGTTTACAGTAGTGCAAAAAATTGTTCATATATGAAAGAGTAATTGGAGAGATGTGGAAGAGTGCACAAAAAGACCTGGTATCCAGTATAGAAACATGGTATCCAGAATGAGCGGCATATTTTCATTTTGAGTTCAGCAGTCTGATGGCCTGGGGGAAGAAGCTGTTACAGAACCTGGTGGTCCTGCACCGAATGCTGCAGAACCTCTTTCCAGAGGCCAGCAGGGAGAACAGTCCATGGTGGGGGTGTGAGGAGTCACTGATGATGTTTGTGGCTCGGGACAAACAGCGCTTAGGTGCAATGTCCTGAATGGTGGGAAGAGAAGTCCCAATGATTTTCTCCGCTGTCCTCACCACTCTCCTCATTCTCCCAGTCAGAGGCGCTGCAGCCTCACAGCACCACACAGAGATGCAGCTGGTCAAGATGCTCTCTATGGTGCTGCAGAACAACAACAATGACACTTGTCTCGTTCATATGACTACAATCAAACTTGGGAATGGAGACATCAGGTTTTTTACTGTGTGTGTGTGTGTGTGTGTGTGTGTGTGTGTGTGTGTGTGTGTGTGTGTGTGTGTGTGTGTGTGTGTCTTCCAGACCCTCCCTCCTTCCCAGTCCAGCTGACTGACAACCCAGCAGACCTCCTCCCTCCTGAGCTTCCCCCTAAAGGTCCCACGCCGGAGCAAGCAAAAGCACGCAAAGGTAAAAGAGGAGATGACATTGAAAAATAAAAGTAAAGAAACGATGACATTTCCCCAAATCAACTTGAAGAGAGGAAGCACATTATTCTTTCTCTCTTTTTTTGATGTTTCATACCTCGCACCTATCGTAACGTTTCAACCATACAGTTGATACAGCAGCAATAAGAAATACCCACTACCATTATATGCACACTAGAGAAGAAACAGATTTCAAAATAAGAGCAAATTACCCAGAAAAACAGGGATGATTAATATGTTGAGGTTGAGGTTCAAGGTGAGGAATCAGGCTTTTCTCTCTGCCTCCTTCATCAGTCGTGCCATACTCATCATCAGCTTTCTGTTTTGTGTCCCAGGACCCTGCAGAGTGTGTCAGCCCCGTCACGAAGAAACCTCCTGTGAGTTTCACCTGCCTCACGAGAAGCATCATCATTCATCATTCATCATTTGAAACTAGTTCAAATGTGGATGAACTCTTAAACTCCAGCATGCTATATATCCATTTTGAACTGTGGCCTGGTGTGCACACTTTTAGTATTGCAAAAACTACACATCATCACATCCTCTAAATGTCACTTTTGTAAGCCTTGAAACAGCTAATAAGCTCCGTCACATCCCATAATGAGCCTTACCAATCATTTTGTAAGAGTAATGTAAGTGTGAAAGATTGAAATAGTGGATACCATATTTCTAAATTAAAGCGGTTATGAGGTAATCTTTGACCTTTATTGACCTCTAGTGGCAACAGGGAGCAATTGCAACAACATTGATGTAAATCTCCTACAACACACACACACACACCCGCAGGTATATCGCAGGTATTTTGTGTTATGGGGCATAAAAACCTTCCTCACTGCCCCTTTAATCCTCATATAGCAGCTTGGTGTTGTTACTGATGAACTAACATCCCGTCTCCTCGTCAATGCCAGATCTTCTTCAAGAAGGTGTTCCACGGCTGTCCTCTCAAAGTAAACTGCTCCACCACTTGGGAAAACCCAGCCACGAAAGGTCGGCGCTAAACTGTTGAAGTATCAAACCGTCTGTCTGCCTGTCTGTCTGTCTGCCTGTCTGTCTCTGCTATGTCCATCTTTTCTTTGTGTTATATGAACTTTACCTCATCACCTTTTTCCTGCAACACGTTCGTTAAACAAGCCGCTGCTGTCTGTCATCAAGCTCCCCTCTGATCCATCTGCATGTCTGTCTGACCAACCTGTCTCTCTCTCTTTCTCTTTCCCTGTTTTCCCCCCTCAGACCTGCATCTGATCCTGGGGGCAGAGGAGGGCATCTACACCCTCAACCTCAACGGCTCCGAGGCCACCATGGAGCTGGTAGGACCTTGATCTAATTTACTAGATATGTATTATTGTTTTCCAAAGGTTGAGGAGAGTAAAATGGGCTCCCAGGTTATTCTGGAGAAAGGGATGAATAGAGTTATTGGATATGTTGTTGTGGCAAAACCTTCCCTGGGTTCTTGCAATACAAAATACAAAATTAAATACTTAATACTGCCTAATACATTTTGCTTTCACAATGTAAGATCTGTTTAGCATCACAAGAGAAAGTGTTTTGAAATTCAGTCATCTACAGTCCTATGTGGACATGGAGGCGTTTCTGAAAAGAGACATTGGCTCAGTAATGGATGGTTGAATGAATGGATGTCCTCTCTTGCTCTTTCAGTTGTTTCCAGGGAAGTGTACGTGGGTCTACACCATTAGCAACATCCTTATGTCTGTATCAGGTACGTTGAAAGGAAGTTGAATATGGAGCTGTAGTCCCTCCTCGTTCAGCTGCTGTTCCCTACTAACATACGGCAGAAAGATGTGGAGCGTAGCTTTGACCTTTTTAACGAACATATTGGAGAGCTGCTAACAAAGCGGTGTACATGTAATTAATACTTCACCTGTCTTTGTAGCTCTCACTCGCTCCATTCCCACCGAGCACTAGACGTGATTTCAGCATCACGTCTTTGCTTTATCTCTCATAAAGCTCAGGGTGTTCTGGGCTGTGTGTTGTCCAGTTTCAGACAAAGCAGTCAACACATTATTATATATTTAAACGATGCATAAACGTCTGTAAATATCAGATATGCGCACCAGAGAAGTCCATCTAAGATAATGCTTTAATTTTTGTAAGATCTTTGTATTATTTCTGGTTCTCTTTTTAGCTCTTGTATGTGTTGAAGACTTTCATTCATCATTTATGAACCTAGTGGAGTTTAAGTGCTTCAAACATTTCTCAGAGGCATCTCATTGGTTGAGTTAGACCTCAGTGGGCGGAGCCAAATAATCAGTTAGCTAAAACTTGAATGGCAAAGTTCAGAATTGAAATAAAAAATATTAATGGCAGTTACTTCTGTTTTCATGTAGCCATCTTGGAAGGTCAGCAGGCTAGCTAACTAGCTTACCTTGATAGCTATAGGCTAGTACGGCTAGTTCTAACTTGGAAGGTCAGCTAGGCTAACTAGCTAACCTAGGTAAATTAGTATGGATAGACTGCATTTTTTCAGTTGTTAGCAGAGCGCTAGGCTTCAGCTAGCTCCTCTCTCACCTCACCAGTACAGAGATGTCGATATCCAAGTGACTCTATGTTCTGTATGTACAGGGAAATCATCCCATCTTCACTCCCATTCACTGAAGGAGTTGTATGAACAGGCTCGGAAAGACCAGAGGATGGTTGCCTTGCCGACACACAGATTGTTACCTAGGTAACGCTGGACAGTCTGTCTGTCTGTCTATCTATTTTTTCTATCTATCTATCTATCTATCTATCTATCTATCTATCTATCTATCTATCTATCTATCTATCTATCTATCTATCTATCTATCTATCTATCTATCTATCTATCTATCTATCTGTCTGTTGATCTGTTGAATTTCACATTCACTGGAACAAATTGAAGTCTGTCTCAACACTCAACCATCTGCCTGTGTCTCCAGTACATATTATATTTTATTTGATCTATTTGATCATTTTCAGGAAATATGCAGTGACAGTGAAAATACAAGATACCAAAGGCTGCAAGACGTGCTCTGTCGGTGAGACAAACACTGCATATGCTGAATCACTACATCTGAAAGTTTAGATGTGCACAAACAACCTTTTTCCTTTCGAGGATTAATTCCCTGCACATGTTGGGTACATGTTGGGGTGTGTGTGTGTGTGTGTGTGTGTGTGTGTGTGTTAACTGTTCTTTTACAGTCTACTGTTCATTGTCAAAACTTTTCTTAAATTCCTCCAGTTTCTTTTAAATGTCTTGTTAGCCTCGTTAACATTCCATCCTTGAAACCAGGGGGCGCTACTATATGCAAGCTAGCCAAAGAACTCAAATTCCAGCTACCATTTTAGATAAAGGACAAATATATAGTACACCCTTTTCCGGGGTTTCAAGTGTCTGGTCTGTGAAGATAACCACCTAAAACTCAAGGTCTACGTTGTGTCTCCCCTAGCCGGCAAGATGCAGCTGGGCTGTGTGTTCCTGTGCTGTGCTCTGGAGTCCAGTGTGGTTCTGCTGCAGTGGTACGAGCCCATGCACAAGTTCATGCTCATCAAGGTATGTGAAGAAAACCACTCTGTACTCTATCGTCTGACCTCCACATGTTCTATGACCTCCACATGTTCAGCCTTTCAACTTTTGCCATTCTTTTATGAGAGTGTCATAAAAATAAATGACACCAGGACCGAATCATGTGTCCTCAGTTAGAAATGTTCCAGCAGACAGCAGTAACCTGTATTTTTTGTAAGTCTCTCTGGGTGAGATAGGAACATCAGCTAAATGTGTTAAAAACTTTAAAAGATGAATTTCTGGTAGCAACAGAAATTCCAAAATGGATGCATGGGTGTTTCGGAGTGAAACCCTTAATTCATCCTCCCTCTTCCCAGCATTTTGACTTCCCCCTGCCCAGCCCCCTGCGGGTGTTCGTGATGCTGGAGGTGCCCCAGCAGGAGTACCCCCTGGTCTGTATTGGTGTGTCACGGGGGTGTGGCCACAAACAGCCAGTCACTATAGACAACATCAACCTGAACTCCAACACTTCCTGGTTCACCAACAGCGGCTTGGGTAGGTGGAAATGAAACCATTACATCCGTACTAACGATCGATATATAACCAGATGAGTGTGTGTGTGTGTGTGTGTAGCTACAGTGCCATTCCAGCATGCATCTCAAAATCCACCGTGTGTGTGTGTGTGTGTGCATACAGAGAAACGTTGCTCAGACGTAGTGCAAGTGAACCAGTTGGACAGTAGCTCGCTGCTCGTCCTCGTAGAGAGTAAGTAAAGTGACATTTCTTTTATCTGTTTTTGTAACACCATCACATCAATGGTAAATGTTTTGAAAACCAGAGCTAGGTTGTTGCATCACGTGCATGGGGATGTTTTTACTGAGTCTGTCCGCTCTTCCAGCCTCTCTGGGAGCTGAGCATCATCTGCATCCTATTCAATTCTAAAAACCCACTTTGCTGGTAAAACAGTGAATTTTGACATACAAAGTTACGTACAAGTTTGTGTCCCGTCCTGATCGTGTGTGTCGTGTAGCTCCAGGGTCTTTAGATGTTTTCGGCCCAGACAGGGTGAAATGAAAAGTTATGCTTTGCACATAATCTTTTCACATACATACCCAGTTGAAACGTGCCTCGTCCCAAACATTTCATTGTCCAGTATGACTGTAAGTGATACTGGACATATGACAATGAAAAGACTTGGACTTGAACTGAATCTCGACCACGGCGTCCTCGGAGAAGGAAACAGAGTTGTTTGGGGCGAACAAACTAACTTCGCACCGCTGCGTCGGGTTGAAACTCGAGTCACTTTGAAAGTTGTGAAGTTGGTTGGTTTTATATGATGACAGGGGCATGAATCTGGTTCAAACTGGTACATGAAGTAACCACTAAACCTACGCTGTTTTCCAGATAGTAAAAGTACATTTTAATATAAAAAACAAGAAAACAATCCATCCACTAAATGCTGTTATGCCTGTGATCCATTTGGCTCTAACTCTTTTAGAGACCGCTAATCCAGCGTTGCCCTTCTCTCCTCCAGAGTCAGTACACATAGTTGGCCTGGAGGGGGAGCTGAAGAGCAACAGGACTCTGCCACATGAGGCCACCTTCACTTTTGATGTGGAGGCTGTAGGTGAGAACATGACCCACTAAGGAGTTCAGGGGTTCAAGGGAAGCCCGGCATTGTGAAACTAGTGATTGAAAATGAAGATGTTTGAAACACACTGTTGACACAACTGTCTGTCTGTCTGTCTGTCTGTCTGTCTGTCAGTGTATTTTGAGGACACGCTGCTGGCAGTGTGGCGTCATGGTTGGCAGAGGAGAGGAGAAGGTTTCACTGAGGTGCTGGAGGAAACCACAGACCACAGGAAGACCTACAGACTGGTGGGCTCAGACAGGTACAGCATGCCTTTATATTATATAACTATATATAAAGCAAACATTCACTTGACCCTCCTCACATAACCTGCATCAGATCGGCACTACTTACTATAATGTAACTATTCATTTACCTCATGAAGGTTTATGTGGGCTGGGTTTATTTATTGACCTTCTCCTCGCCGCAGGATGGTTGTCTTGGAGACGCGTCAGACCGAGGACCAATCAGGGATGTGTAACCTGTACGTCCTGGAAATCGCTGAGAACTACGTCCTGTTGCCCTGACCCCTGACCCCAGGCAGAGGGCATCGTGGGAAAATACCACCACCTCTTCCATATGACGCTCCTCAGTCCAGGGCCTATGCATCTGCATTTGGGTCTGTTGTCGTCTGTAGTAGTTATCTTGGACAGGTATTCTATTTTCTAATGGGGGAGGTATTATATATTATATAGAGGTATTATATATATATTATATATTATGAGGAAGAGGTGGTAGCGTGTTGCTGTTCTGTAGCCCTCATCCCTATTCTGGTGCTGAACATCATAATTTCCATTTGGTTTGTGAGATCCAGATAATCTCTATAATCCAGAATACGTGTGGTTGTGAAAAACCCCTAAATGGACTGCGAAGAAACTTCCTCCTCTTACACCAGAGACTTTCTATTTTCTCCTGCCACAGTAGAGTCGAGAGGCAGCAGCCTACCAGGACTGAAATGTATGTCTGTCCACAGGGGCCACGCATGGGCGTCCGTCCACATATAAAGACTGTCCAGCGGGCATACTAGCGCTGTTGTTGTTCATGCTGTGTGTGTTGTGTGTTGCGTTTGTGTGCCAGCGTTGGATCTGAGACGCCTTCACTGCCATTACATTGTAATAAAGTGAATTAAGATAAGAGAAGGTGAACTTTATTGATCTCCGAGGGGGAAATTGGGTAAATCAGTTACATTTAGTTAAAGTGAAAGTTAATTAGTGTGTTTGGGTGGTGTGATTGGGTTACTTTCTGAAAGCAATTACATTAGCTGTGTGTGTGTGTGTGCGCGCGCATGAGTGCAGGTGACTAGGAAGATGATAATAATAATGTTTTTTGTTCATCATACCCCATAATAATGCTTCAATAAATACTAGAAACTTACTATAGAAAAATCACGGCAAAACCAAAAGCCCCTGCAGGAATATGACAGTGTTGTCTCGTGAGGGACTAATTTCACTGCGAGTGCTGCTGGAGGAGAGTGGGTGAATCATGCTGGCCGGGGCCGGATGCCCTCTCTTTCTCCCCGACACATTAGTGCATGTGCGCAGTGCTCGGACCGGGCTGGACGGTCAGCAGTCGACGCATCGCGCGCATCTACGCAAAGGCTGAGGCTCGAGGATGATGCTTATCCTCGCGCTGAGCGGTTAGAGTAAGCGGGTGTGTTTTTCCCCTCCGGTGTAGCCGCGGTGTAGTTGCCGGTGTTGTACAATGCGCTGGAGCAGAGCCGGGCTGGAAGGCCTCGTTGCGCGGCTGCCTCTGGAGCTCGACTGCGGCTCGTCCTCGCTCCCATTTCCATTGTAGTTTTTTTTTTTTTTTTTTTAATCGCAGCGTATTATTTCCAGGTCAAAATCTCAGTTTCCTGTGCGGCTTGTTTGTACTAAAAATGGCCGGAGATGGCGGCGCTCTGAAGGATATCAATGAGATTAAATCCCAGTTCAGGACCAGAGAGGGCTTCTACAAGCTGCTCACCCTCTCAGACTCGCAACAGCGGGGCGGGCTGCCGCGGGGTCCGTCCGCCGGAGCCACGCTGGGCCCCGGGGCCGGACCGGGTCCGATCCCCGGCGGAGGGGTCGGGCTGCTGCAGGGGCCCGGGGCTGCCTCCTCCTCCAATGCCGCAGCCAACTCCTCTCCGGCGGGCTTCCTGCCCCCCGTCCGGGTCTCCATGGTCAAGCTGCAGCCCGAGGACCCGAGCGAGGAGTCGGAGCGCGTGTGCTTCAACATCGGCAGGGAGTTGTATTTCTACACGTACACCAACATCAAGAAGGTGAGCCCCTCCGCCGTCCGGCCACACTGACAGCCTGGACGGTCCGGCTAGCCTAGCCTGCTAGCCCGCATTGCTAATTTGATACCATTAGCTCATATTTCGTCATCATTGCAAACTGGCCCTTTTGGTAACTTTTTTGCTGGTTGCAGAATTAAATATATATATGTACAATTTGGTTTCTGTGCATTGCAACGTGCAGGGGCCGCTGTTTTAGCAGGACAGGCGGATTCAGTGTTGATGGACACCAGAGGAATGCAACAGTGTTGAGAGGAAACAGCCAGGAAGGGGTTGGCACCATTCAGTCACTGCATTTTTCTGTCAATGAATGATGGTGCGTTTCATCTCCTTTTTAATTTAAGGAGAAAAATGGATCCTCACAATTAATTCTAATTCTAACAATTGGCCCTAAACTCCTGCAGTCCTCGTTTCCTCCTGTAAAGGTATTTATTATGTTGTACAGCCGAGATGACTCTATTACCAACAGACAAAATGCTGCAGGTGTTTGGAAGCTGACGCTCTCTCCATAGCAGTCACTGCAAATGTATCATGAACTCTGTTACTTGCCTGCAGTAAGTCCACTTATCTGGGCATGATAACACCATTGTTTCTCATGATTGATTATTGTAATTTTATTATTTAATTCCATAATTATTTCCTCACAGCCCTAAGTGTGTTCTCTAAAGTGCCACTTGTCTTGTCTTGCTTGAAAATAGAGCAACCGACTGGATTTTAAAATGTGGAGGTATCCCTTTCAGTCCACACCTTCAAATGTCTTCCTTTTACTCACCAGGGTCAATAAATGTTCTTACATTGACAGGAATACTCCTCGGTGGTGTTGGGACAGAGCCAGATCTGCAGCGTGTTGAGTCAGACAGTAAATACTGATGCAGGAAATCACATCCAGTGCAAAGTGACATATGCTAGACAGTAGAATATACACATTCGTATACAAATGTACATTGAGCGTTCGGTCAGTATGTGCGTCCCGTGTGATTCAGTCCATGTTTTCAAATGTTTTTTCATGTCGGTAAACCCCCAAGAAGCAGAGCCTCTCCAGACCCCGGACCCCCACAGCGTCTCCTCTAGTGCTAACTAGCGAATGAAGCACCAGTGACATTAAAGGGAACATCCACCCTTGAGTACTCTTATACTCTTATACTGTAATATATCATCAGTCTGTGATGTTCACTGCATTCCAGGAGTGTTGGAATTTACAATTTTTGCTGTGCCCACTTTCCCTCAATCTGCCTTGCCTACTTCCACTTCAATTGCTGATTTCGTACATTTCCCAGAATGCCCCTCGACAACCCCCAGAGAACGAGCGTGAACTTGATGCAGTCCGCTGTGGGTTATTGGTGTATTTGGGAGAGAGAGATAGCGTAGTAAGAGCAAGTTTTTCCAGACGACAAAAAGCCAAGAGTGTTTTACAGTAGATTTGCTCGGGACGCCTTGAAACTCCTGTAAGCACCCCTGGGTGCCCTCGGTGACAGCTACATCACGCCTCTGTCTCTCCTCTCTGTCGGTGTCCAGGCGGTGGACCTCAGTAAGCCCATAGACAAACGGATCTACAAGGGGACCCAGCCGACCTGCCACGACTTCAACCAGTACTCGGCCACGGCGGAGAGCGTGGCGCTCATCGTGGGCTTCTCCGCAGGACAGGTCCAGTACCTCGACCCCATCAAGAAGGAGACCAGTAAACTCTTCAACGAGGAGGTAGTGTGTGTGTGTGCGTGTGTGCGTGTGTGTGTGTGTGTGTGTGTGTGTGTGTGTGTAAGCAGATGTTAACCCAGACTGCCCACTGGTTGACTAGCGGCTAGGTGGCTAGCAGGACTTTCCATAGACAAGAGGGGGGACACGAAAAAAGCGATGGATTGTTTGTTGATCATCTTGCATCAACGTTAGCTAGTCGGTTCACTAGCAAGCCAAGTGATGTCTTGTTGCCGTCGCTTTGACACCAAGTCAACATGTTATAAGGAAACCCCCCCCACCCCGCTGCGTATTTGGAACAGTCCAAACTAGGAAGTGGCTGCTGGGTAGTGCAGTCTGGTGAATGTGTTTAATCATACTCTCTATCAGTTGAATTCCTCTGAAATCAGAACGTATTTCAGAAGGGCAGCAGGACTGAACCATCTCCGGGCGGGGGTGGCGCCGGCCTCGACTCGCATTCGCTTCAGTTGGTATCGAGGATGGAGGTGCAGGTGGAAGCAGAAGAGGGGGTTCAGGGGCCAGGGTTGAGTTTGCAATTAGTAAATACTACAAAGAAGTAATCATCTGTCGTTCTACGGACACGCCGTCTTCATCGCGTCCTCCTAATCAGTTTGTTCGTCCACACAGACGTTAACGGGCCCTTTACTGCAGAGGTCTTGTTTAATAGGACTCCCAATTACATTAAGGAGTGTGTGTGTGTGTGTGTGTGTGTGCGTGTGTGTGTGTGTGTGTGTGTACTTCCCTGGGATTTGCTTCTCTAAATCTCGTCTTCCACCGCCGTCATTTTCTCTCTGTTGGTTTTTGTCTCGTCTTCTTTCTTGTTCTCTACGGGCCTCGTTTCTCTCTCTCTCTCTCTCTCTCTCTCTCTCCCTCTCCCTCTCCCTCTCTCTCTCTCTCTCTCTCTCTCTCTCTCTCTCTCTCTCTCTCTCTCTCTCTCTCTCTCTCTGTGGTTTGTGTCTATCGATTTTAATCTTTTTTGGCATCGGTCATTTGCTGGCACCGAGGTGACGTCTGTTCTCTCTGGCGTCCGCATTGAAACCACAATGAAATCCAAAATCAAAGCGTGTCGTAGGTTAGGGTATGTAACATCTTTGCTCTCTCACATCCCTTCCTTCCTCTCCTATCCCCTCCCCTTCCCCCTTACCTCCTCCTCCTCATCATCATCTTCCCTCCCTCACCCCCCCACCCGCTATCTTCCAGAGGTTGATAGACAAATCCAAGGTGACGTGTCTGAAGTGGCTGCCCAAGTCGGAGAACCTGTTCCTGGCCTCCCACGCCAGCGGCCACCTCTACCTGTACAACGTGGACCACCTGTGCGGGACCACGGCGCCGCAGTACTCTCTGCTGCGGCAGGGCGAGGGCTTCGCCGTCTACGCCTGCAAGACCAAGACGCCGCGCAACCCGCTGCTGCGCTGGGCCGTGGGCGAGGGGGGCCTCAACGAGTTCGCCTTCTCCCCGGACGGCGTGCACGTGGCGTGCGTGGGCCAGGACGGGTGCCTGCGCGTCTTCCACTTCGACTCCATGGAGCTGCAGGGCGTGATGAAGAGCTACTTCGGGGGGCTGCTGTGCGTGTCCTGGAGCCCCGACGGGAAGTACCTGGCCACGGGCGGCGAGGACGACCTGGTCACCGTCTGGTCGTTCGCCGAGAGCCGCGTGGTGGCCAGGGGTCACGGCCACAAGTCCTGGGTCAACGTGGTGGCCTTCGACCCCTTCACCACCTCGCTGGAAGACGAGGAGCCCATGGAGCTCAGCGGCAGCGAGGAGGACCTCCACCAGGGGGCTCCTCCTCCTCCTCCTCCTCCCGCCGCCACGCACTTCGGCCGGGTTCGAACCAGCAGCACGCTGTCCCGTCTGTCCCGGCACAGCTCCAAGGGAGGCGGCTCGGCCTCCGTCACGTACCGGTTCGGCTCGGTGGGCCAGGACACCCAGTTCTGCCTGTGGGACCTGACGGATGACGTGCTGTACCCACGCCTGCCGCTGTCCCGCGCCCTCACCAACACCTTCGGGCCCTCGCTGTCCAACTCCGGCAGCGGGGGGGTCAACAGCACCACCGCCGTAGGGGGAGGAACCGGAGGGGTGGAGGGGCACCACCACCCGCCCAACACCGGCACCACCACCACCACCACCACCACCACCACCACCACCACCACCACCAGCAGCAGCAGCAGCGCCTCCAACCCCCCGACGCTCCCCCTGCCCCTGCCCCGCTCCCTCTCGCGCTCCAACTCCCTGCCCCACCCCGCCGTGGCCAACGCCTCCAAGGGCCCGGGGGCCTCGGAGGGCGGGGGGGGAGGCGGCGGGGGAGGCGGGGGAGGAGGGGGAGGGAGCGGCGGGGGAGGGAACAGCACGCCGTTCAGCATCGGCCGCTTCGCCACCCTGTCGCTCCAGGAGCGCAAGTCGGACAAGTCGGGCGGCGGCGCCGGCGTGGAGAAGGAGCACAAGCGCTACCACAGCCTGGGCAACATCAGCAAGAGCAACGACAAGATCAACGTGGCGCCAAGGAGCAGCCGGCTGGACGCCGCCAAGGTCCTGGGCACCACGCTGTGCCCGCGCATGCACGAGGTGCCGCTGCTGGAGCCGCTGGTGTGTAAGAAGATCGCGCACGAGAGGCTGACCGTCCTGGTCTTCATGGACGACTGCATCATCACGGCCTGCCAGGAGGGTCTCATCTGCACCTGGGCCAGGCCGGGGAAGGCGGTAGGTCTGATCTGACTTTCCCCTTGTGCTTCTTCAGCTCAAAAGTAGAAACTAGCTTGGATGTTCGAGCTGAAGCAGTTGGGTGAGAGAGTACAGTGTCATTGGGTTTATAGTGACCTATACATGACCTACACTGACCTAGTGGAGACTGAGGCTGATAGCCCACAATGTCTCTTAAATATATAGATTTGTTTTTTTAAATTGAGTGGTAAAAAACATCTCATCCAGGTTTCCAACTTCACCCTCAGTCTCATCACCAATAGATTGATCTTTATGATTTTTTACCCTGTTAGCTATTTCTTCATGTCAATAAATGCCAAAAAATGGAAAAGAAATTCCCATATTTTATATCAAAAGAATACTTTATTTTGAAGTATCCGTAATTTGTGACAACTCAAGATTATCTGCAAAGCGTTTTTGAACTTTTTGTTGTTCTGTGCCGCCCCAACGTCTTGTTTCAAATAGAAATCGAGACACCATCAAGATGTCAGTGTGGTTTCACGTCCTTCAGGAATTTTCTAGTAATGTGTCAAAAGTGTCAATATCTTCAGACAAGTTGATTTGGAAATAAGAGCAGAGTAAATTGGATATTAGACCATGTTATGCTTCTCAGGCTCAGATCAAGAAATTATTGATTTCCTTCCAAAATGCCAAACATCCATTTTAGAAGAATTATTACTTCATGTCAGCTGTCACAGATGATTACCATCTGTATTATTAGTATTTTGTAAGTGAAGATTGTCAATAAGCTGTTAGATGCCACGTTTTCCACCTGGTGGATGTCTCATTTTCTCATGTCTCATCAGCTTTTCATGTTGATGTTAAAGTGGAGTATAGATTTTGCTGCCTGCTCATCCCAAGTGTCTTAACGTTTTGTTTCTCTCTCTCTTCAGAATTTGACAGCACAGAACGGCAACTCTCCGAGCGGCACAGTGGTATAGCTGGAGGAGAAGCTTTGCCCTCGTCCCTCCTTCCATTTCCTCCCTCGCCTCTCCATCAACCCCCCCCCACTACTCCCACTACTCCTCCAGAAATGTCAAGTTAGGGGCCAACAACCAGTGACAACACCCTACCTACCATCTCAGTATTGTACCCTCAGTATAACTCTCAGTACTCGCCATGACCGAAACCCTACCTGCTATTGATCTTATTCCCATGGCGGCCATTTTTAACTTACAAAATACTCGGGGTGGGAAGCTGCACCAGCAGATTGGCATATATATAAAACTAGTGTTACATCGACACATAAGTGAGGACTTCAGAGAGGCCTGACAGCTATCAAATTAGCTAGCAATAACTACAGTGACTGAATTTAGCAGAGAAGTTAGCTAGCATCCTCGCTAGTCAGCTACTAGCTAGCTACCTAGGCTAGATTCTGGTAACTTCAACACATAACTGAGGACTTCAGAAAGACCTGACAGTTATCAAATCAGCTAGCACTCTGGGGAACAACATCTGCGACTGCTTGAATTCAGAAGGGAAGTTAGGTAGCTTGTTAGCTAGTTAGCTACTAACTAGCTACCAAGGCTACATTGCGGTAGCTAGCTACAGTGGACCACATATATTACCTTAGATTATGAAGCTATAACCCTCTGGATTCTTCATTTGTTTCTAATACATGGTGTAGTTTGGACTATGGTTCTTCTTGGAGTTTACCACCCCAGGTGTAACGTACATTCAAGATGGCCGCCGCGGGGATCCGGCCTGTCCCCCGTGCTTCGTCCACGTTCCTTCACCTCACCTGTCAGTGTTACTCCGTAGAACGCCTGCATCAACGAGGAGGACCATTCATCCCAAACACCGAGGAGCCAACGCCAGGCCAGGCTCGCTCTTCCTCCCCTCCCTCCCTCATCTCACCCCTCCCTCCCCTCCCTGCTAAAGACACTGCAAAAGCCACGGCCATTGTATTTAAGTTATTTATTTTATCACAAGACTGTGTAGTAATTTATACTGTAAATACTGAAAATACTCTATAAATACAAAAAGGACAACAAGCGTATGGAAATAATGACTCGAGCAAGGGAACAAAGAAAAAACGTGAAAGATGAAGAATAATAATATATGAAGATCCTTCTATTGTACATAGCGACCACAGTTAAAAGTTGAATGTCTGCTGTTTTAGGGAACTTGAAGATGTCAATGTGTTTTTATTTCGTGTGATAGAGTTTCTCCAGTTTGTTGAAACGTCCCTGACAGTGAGCTTGACGTGATCTGAAGCACTTCGGGGTCCAATACGACTTTAAGACTTTCAGAGCGATCTTTCTGCTAGCTGTACATTTCAGCTGACCGTCCTGCAGTCGGTCAGGATTATTATACTACTTCTCTTGAGCATTAACGCGTGGACAAACGGCATCTTAACAACGGCTCACAAGCAAACACACACTCTTGCACACTCAGAAGTAAAACGGCTCACGTACACACACACACACACACACACACAATCCCCGATGGTGTAGCATCATACTGTGTTTTGGACTCCATTCCAGTTGCACCTGAATTGCCTCTTGCAAGAGTTTGCACAGAAAATAAACCCACGGCTCGTCTTGAGCTGCCATGGGCGGCTTGATTGGAGCTCTGTCCATTCCATAGTTATATTCTGTAGGTAAAGGATTGAACGGGTGTTTAAATTTGATGGGGAGCGCTCTACATCCGATTTATTCCCCTTTCTTGACTGAACTGAAATGTATAAACCGCCTTGGTGATGATCAAAACCAATTCTGTCTAACAACCATAGAGAAAGGGCTGCCAAGGTGTGTTTCTGGGCAGGATCTGTCCATCTTCCCGTTCCGTTCTTTCTTACTTAATTGACATATAATAATGTTTGATTCTTACATGGTGCGAACTGAAAGCTCCCAGTACCTTCCCGAGTGACGATTACATCCCATACGTCCGTGAGTGTGGGAGCGAGGGTTCAGCCTTTGCACCGATAAACAAACCACCGGTTTCCTTGCAGCGTGTATGAGCTGGTATCTCAGCTCATACACGCTCTCTTGCTGCCATGGCAACAGCATCTCCGAGAAGCTGGTGGGCCGGGGGGTTTCCTAAAAATGTCTTGGCAGTGAGGCTAAAATTATGCTTCATCACGATAACTGTCATAGGAAGAAAAACTAGGTCAGTTGTTAAAGGAATAGTTTGCCTCAAAATGTCATCATCGACTCACCCCCACGTCAGTCGAAACTCCTTTAACGTTTGTGAGTAGATTCATCTCAGCCCTCCAAAACTATTCAAGTTAAAAACATCCTTTAACAAAACAAGCACAAAATGTCCATTACATTTCTCCTGCGGCAAAATCAGTTTTGCTGCCAAACAATTATACCGTGGGTCCTGTATTTACCTAGTTATCCCCAATATTTTCCTCTGGCGATGCTCCGGTTCCACGTCTGAGGTACATACTGGACTGAGGTGGATCTGCGGGGGGCTACCTCGCTGTTGCTCGGTGGTCCGTTGAACGTTGGACTGACGTGGCGGTGAGTAGATGGTGTCCTGGCTGCACTCCTGAACCCCATTT
Organism: Hoplostethus mediterraneus; assembly: GCA_034670385.1. Lineage (NCBI taxonomy): Eukaryota > Metazoa > Chordata > Actinopteri > Trachichthyiformes > Trachichthyidae > Hoplostethus > Hoplostethus mediterraneus. The sequence goes on along the minus strand of JAXDDW010000019.1, from coordinate 1,052,971 downwards.
TGAGGACGGGTGGAGAAAGTCAGACGTCACTTTTCGAGATGGCTCAGAAATTGGAATAAGGTGATGATGACACTGGAGGCTAAAATGATGACCACGCCATTGTCTTGTAATGGAGCAGAGGTGGTAGCCAATGCCAACATGCTTCTGATAATTGTCGGTCACATCCAAAATATTGAGCCAAATTATGAGCAGGACTTCCTCCTAGCAGGATTATTTAGTTGCACAAAATGTAATAAAATAATGAAATTTAACTTGACAAATGATCAAAAACATTCCCAGTAAACTGATTAGCTTCATCGTGCTTCATTAAATAACCATTTTCAGTTGAAGAGTTCATTTACAAAACACTTCTGTATACTATACATACATAATATAATATAATATAGTAAAATGACTATCGGAAGTTAATGATCCATTATCTCTAAAACATCCAGACAATAAGTGGATCTGAAGTTACTTGCAATCCTCTAACCTGTTTTTAATGTCGCACTATCATTCATTTTGTAAGAGTATGTCATTTTATTTTTCATTCTGGGACAAAAAAATGCATTTGTAGTTAAAATAAAAAGTTAAAGTCAGCAGAACTGCTGCACTGGGGAAAGAGCAACGATAACCCCGGTGTTCACTACTGCTTCACCACAGCTCCCTCTACTCCCCGTGTAGCTCAGAGGCTAACGCCGGCTAACAACAGTTCTCACACGTTTTCACTCCGACGACTTCCACTACCTTTTGCTCCAATGCCTTTTCCTGCACAGCCACGACATGGAGGAAAGGACCTGACTGAAAGATCATTCCATATGTTGTTGATTTTGACAGCCTGTAATGTTGTTCTGTTTAACATGTGCATCACCACACACACACACACACACACACAGAATCACACACGCTCTCACTTTGCCTGTTCCAGTGGAAGTTAACGGCAGAATGACATCACTGTATCCAGTTTGTATATGGAGGTCTGTTATTAAAACTCTAAACCCGAATTGCACACGCTCCGTTCTTGAATCCATCTAAACAACTACACAAGGAGGATCTCTTACTTTCAAATGGAGAGACGTTAGCAAGTTGTCCTGTATAAGTCCTATGTAACAGCATCGTGCTAACTAGGGTTAGGCTCGGTCTTTTTAAATGTCAGGATATCGGCCACGGTCATGTCTTCTACCTCTGATATGACGGAGGTTCCTCCCTGAACACAGCCACATAAAGTTTAATCACATTTAAGACTTTAAGACCTTTTTCATGCCTGTGATAATGAAGAGAGAGATCAGTCAGAATCAACCTATTTTCCTCATGGGGATCAATAAAGATTAATCTTTTATCTTATCAAACCTCTAAATCTGAATGTAAGACTTGCAATGCTATTTTTTAACTGTATTCAACACCTTGTAAGACCTTGTCACCCTGTTGTCATATTATTTCACTGATTCACTGATGACACATCTTCCTCTCTCTCTTACATTATAAACAATCCCCCTCCAGGTCACTAGATGGCGGCAGAGGCAGATATAGTTACAGTTACATTCAGTTACATAAAACCACTGGACGTGTAGAGGAAGAATATTGACCCTCGAGCCGAGGTGACGCGGGGCGTGGCTACGAGGACCACTCGGCTCTTGGCTGCGTCAAGCCAGCTAGAGACAACTAGAATAATACCGGAAAATATGTGATTTTATCTTCAAAATAAATGTCACTTATGTAAAAAAAATAATTAAGACTAATTAAGAATGGTGTTTTGAACAACAGAAATCGCACCAAAAAGCAAATGTATTGATGTTTTAAAGGCAGTAGATATCCTTCCAAGTTGCCTGGTATATGTTTCATGTGCATTCAGGTAGTAGAGTTCCCATTTAGTAGCCTTTAAGAAACGTTTTGCCACTACAATGGGTTAAAATGAAAGGCTTTGGTAGCCTCAACGTGGTCACAGAAAGAAGGAATTGAATGCCTGAGCCCTAATGGAAAAATAAGGCTTTTTAACTCTACAACTGACATGAATGCCTGGAATGAATTTAAAATATTTTTGATATCTGGCTTATTAATGTATATTAACATGTCCTGTGAAAAAGTAATTTACTACAAATTCCACCTTTAATATATTATTTATTTTTACTTTGGTTCTTTGTATTACTCAAAAATAGTTTATATAGCTTAGATATTTTTTTATTCTTTGACTTTTATTACTTACTTTAGTTGTGTTATTCTATGTTGCTGTTCTATGTTACATGGCTGCCTACCTACCTACCCAGTTGAAGCCTGTTTGTCAACAAGTGCTTTATTTTGAAAATTGTGACCGGAAGTCATACTCTCCTATTCTGGCTGGTTGTCACTGCTCGGTTTTCACAGTCTCGGCATGGAGAATAAACAATAATAAAAGCGTAATCCAAAACCTTTCCGAGGCAGTTTGGTGTTTTGTTTGGACATGGACAGTCAGCAGGAGACCGTCGGAGTCAAACGGTAAGATTGTATTTTTAAACGCTTTAATAACTGTCTTATTGGAGTTACGGTCCTGTCGTATTGTCCTGCTGCCTTCAACTTTCGGACACGCGTCCCAATGTGCCATAAAAACCAGACTGGACAAGATAATACTTCATTTATACTCCTGCATGAACATCCACACCTCGACACTTACTCGACACTATATATGACATTTGATATAAATAATGCATCTGACCAAGGTTTGATAAAATTATGGTGGCTTTTTTTGTTGTTAGTTTTTTTGTAAGTTTTTTTTTTTTACAATACAGCTCCTATAGTTTATAGTTTTCTGTTATATCTGTATAGTATCGTGCTAAAATGTATTATAGTACAGTGGGTGTTTTCCATAAGGGGCAGACTGAGCCTTCACAAGTCTACAGGAGCCTTTGTTCTCATTGCATGGTGCAGTTATAACCAGTTTATCTTCTAGGTATATTCAGGTGTATCAGAGAGTCTGAGGATGTTCCACGAGCTTTCTACTGTAAAGCCTGCAGGGCAGCAGTGACTAGGATTTAATAAATGTACTTTAACATCACTCCGATGGGCAAGAGAGAAAATGATTTAGTGGAAGTCATACAGGAATGATCACATCCATAGCATCAGTAGGCCTTGTTGGGAGAAATGTGAGAGAAATCCAGATGTTTCCAGATGAGACACCCACCTTCTGATACACCTACACCTACTCAGAGAACATGATGAAGGTAAATGTTGTTTCTCTTCGCTATCTGAGGACCTGCACGTACAAACTAGTAAGACTTAATCAATCTGTTTTGATTTAGTAAGGAACAGCAGGAAACTTTCTTTTTCCAAAACTTTTGTATCGTTATTTATTATTTTCATTATATTATATGTATATATATATCTTTATATTACAGAATGTAACTGGAGTAAATGAGTCATAGTGGCAGTCCTTGAGTTCATGTGTTTTTATCCAGCTTCACTGTGGTGTCCCTCACTGTAGTGTTCTTCACTGTAGTGTTCTTCACTGTGGTGTCCTTCACTGTGGTGTTCCTCACTGTAGTGTTCTTCACTGTAGTGCCCCTCACTGTAGTGTCCTTCACTGTGGTGTTCCTCACTGTGGTGTTCTTCACTGTGGTGTTCCTCACTGTAGTGTTCTTCACTGTAGTGCCCCTCACTGTAGTGTCCTTCACTGTGGTGTTCTTCACTGTGGTGTTCCTCACTGTGGTGTCCCTCACTGTAGTGTCTTCACTGTAGTGTCCCTCACTGTAGTGTCCTTCACTGTGGTGTCCCTCACTGTAGTGTTCTTCACTGTAGTGTCCCTCACTGTAGTGTCCTTCACTGTGGTGTCCCTCACTGTAGTGTCCCTCACTGTAGTGTCCTTCACTGTGGTGTTCCTCACTGTAGTGTTCCTCACTGTGGTGTCCCTCACTGTAGTGTCTTCACTGTAGTGTCCCTCACTGTAGTGTCCTTCACTGTAGTGTCCCTCACTGTAGTGTCCTTCACTGTGGTGTCCCTCACTGTAGTGTTCCTCACTGTGGTGTTCCTCACTGTGGTGTTCCTCACTGCTCTTCCCAGACATCACCTGTCAATCAAACAGTGTGTCCAGTACTGTGACGTCTTCCTCCTTGGGTTTCCTGTTGATGGAGTTTGAGTTCCTGTAGGTGGCGCTCTTTTCTCTGTCTGTTCAGCCACGGCGGCTATCGCTGCTCATGCTAACTACCCAGTTCTTCGTCTGTTGAAACGTAAAAAGGCATCACTTCCTGTCTCCAGAGGATTTCTCCAGGAGTTTAGAACAGCTGATCCTGGAGGTTGGATCAGTATTGTGTTTTATCAATCGGTGATAGAAAGGATCCATCCACCGTGATTGGATGGGGGTCGTCCTGTCGTCCTGACGTCCTGTCTTCCTGACGTCCTGTCGTCCTGTCTTCCTGTCTTCCTGAAGTCCTGTCTTCCTGTCTTCCTGTCTTCCTGAAGTCCTGTCTTCCTGACGTCCTGTCTTCCTAACGTCCTGTCTTCCTGTCTCCCTGACGTCCTGTCTTCCTGACGTCCTGTCTTCCTGACGTCCTGTCTTCCTAACGTCCTGTCTTCCTGTCTCCCTGACGTCCTGTCTTCCTGACGTCCTGTCTTCCTAACGTCCTGTCTTCCTGTCTTCCTGTCTTCCTGTCTTGTGTTCCAACAGAAACAGACCGAGCTAAATCTGTTATTCACATTCTTATCACCATGCCAACAGAGATATGAGACGTGACATTGTGTGTGTGTGTGTTGGGGGGGCGGGGTCTTTGTTCTGGGCATCCATCTTTATTTATATTCTCCCCTCTCTCTCTCTCTCTCACCCTCTCTCTCTCTCTCTCTCTCCCCCCCCCCCTCTCTCTCTCTCTCTCTCTCTCTCTCTCTCAGTAGAGGACATTGTGTTCCTGTTCTGTCTTCTGCTGGTTATTCTTTACCTCACAGTTTACTCACATACGACAGATTACAATGTGTGTGTGTGTGTGTGTGTGTGTGTGTGTGTGTGTGTGTGTGTGTGTGTGTGTGTGCATTCTCACTCTCTGCTGGCTAATCAACAACTGCTTGCACAATCTCGGTCGGTTCTCTTGGTGACTCGGTGTTGCGGTCAGTTGTAGAGCGTGACCGGCCAACAGCGGTGAGCAGCGCAGTAAACACTATGAGACAGACTTACAGTGACACACACACACACACACACACACACACACACACACACACACACACACACACACACACACTCACACACACATTGAGTAATAAGATGCGGTAGCCAAAGAAGTGTCAGGTCTATCAGAGATGTTCTGGACACTCTGTTCCCTCAAGCTGCTCCCAGCTGGCTAGCTCCTCACTGGTGTGTGTGTGTGTGTGTGTGTGTGTGTTTTATATGTCACTGTAAGTCTGTGTGTGTGTGTGTACATGTGTGTGTGTGTGTGTGTGTGTGTGTGTGTGTGTCAGTTTGTCAAAGAGCCTTTGTGTTCATTTCAGACAGTTTCAGTAAATAGTGTGTGCACATCATTCAGAAGTGAAAAAGTTTACGAAGACATCACCTAGACGCCTCGTTCCCTTCCCTTGTTCCCTTCCTCTCCTCCTTCACGTCTTCCCTCATTCCTGGGGGAGTGAATGCAACGTCTGCAGATTCACTGTAAGTCATTTGTTCAGAGGACGTTGGCGTCTCAACGAAGCGTAATAACACACTTCACTTCGCTATGAGTGCAGTAAAACCACATGTCTGCTATGTGAGTCTTCATCGTACACATCTACCAGATTTGGTGCTTTTATTGCAAATGGATGTGGATGTGGATGTGGGTTTGTGTCTCTGCTTGCAAGTGTGTGTCACGGTGTTGGTGTGTGATCTGCGTACGTGTGTGTATTCAGGTACACATCCCCTCAACGCAATGCGATGATGCTACTATGCGTGGCGTCGTTATTTCTCAACGTGCCTCTGGAAATAGACCAGTGAGAACCTGTGATGTGGGGGGGGGGGGGGGGGGGGTGCATGGAAAAGGGGAGGGGTTTACCATGTGTCAGATATGCGACCCTGGCACCATAACGGCCAGGACGTCGAGGACGGTACACTAGGGGTGCAGCGATTATCGAGTTCATGATCGTAATCGTGATTTAATTATGTAATTGTGGCAAATTTTCAAAATCGTTATTTAGGCGACAAGAACGAGGAACGTCTAGACGCACCAGTTAGCAAAGCAACCAGTGTGTGTGTGTGTGTGTGTGTGTGTGTGTGTGTGTGTGCGCGCATCAGACGTAACATCACTTTCCCGTGAATGAATGTGGCCAAATACTTTCCCCAATACTGCGTTCATGTACTGTCCCCTTAAAAAATACTACGTGGTATTCAGTCACGTCCCTCCGTGTTCAGACAGGTTTAGATCGGTCGTTTTTTTGGCGAGCCGCGAGCGAATGTGTCAAGTCAGACACAGGAACGGCATAGAGCATCCGGTCAATTCCAAAATAAAACAAATTTCAAAATAAAACAAAACAAATAAAATAATCGTTCGTTAATCGTAATCGAGGTAAAAGTTTGAAATAATCACGATATTGATTTTTAGTCATATTGCCCACCCCTACGGTACACACACCTAAACCCAGTCCAGCCACCAGTTTGATTTCCTACCCGTTGAAGTTAATATAAATCTTTATATCTCATAAACTCCGAGTACTAAAGTAGTATCACACTGACTTCTCAAGAAAATAAACCATATACAGTGGTGGCCAAAATTGTTAGAACACCTGACAGATCTGAAAATATTGACCTTTTCTTGCCTCCAAAACATGATTTCATTTCATAATGTTCATGAAACACACAGATGGTTGCTCTGAGCACAACAAATATCAGATGAAGTGAGTCCTACTGTTTTTATCCACTTTTAACTTTAATATTTGGTATGTCCTTTTGCAGCAATTCAAAAGAATCACACAGCTGTGTCCTAAGACTCTTGATCACCATCAATTTAACCACCATCACACCTGACAATGATTACACAAGTAATGTGGTTTCTTCTGTGAAGGAACATGATTGTGTGACATTGACAGTGAAATCGGCCTAGCTTGTTTTTTGTAAGGAAAATAACGTAAATCTCCTTATGATGGCTCTATTCTGGTTTATAGAGCATAATGATGACTTTGTATATTTCATTCGTTTTATGGGTATTTTAATGGCCAGTTGAACAAAAACAACTGAAACCTCTTAAATATGCCAAGTGTTAATTTTGGCCACCACTGTATATATAAAGGGAAGTTGTGCATCAGCAAAATATCCTTTTGTAGCTTCCTGTTCTCCTTCTTCAAAAGAACTATCCATGGCTTTTTGACGGCAAACGAATAACCTTTATTATAAGATGAGGCGAGTCGGAGAGTTCAGAGCTGCAGGAGGTGGTTTTGCACATCGGGGCTCCAAATGGCAGCGAGAGGAAACAGTTCAACCGCCGTCTGTACGTGGCGATGCCGGCGTAGATTACACACAGTGTGCATCCCATAATATAACACACACATCACAGACAGCGTGCAGGCAGGTCTGGCCGCGCACACACAGCGCTACCGACGATTATCGTTTCCGTTGGTGTGTCATCAGGGTTTACTGTAGGTTTGTAATGGGGGTGCTGCGGGTGTAGCAGTGTGTCCTCGGTTGCCCTCTCCAGACACACACACACACACACACACACACACACACACACACACACACAAGCGAATGAGCAGGTGTGCTTCACCTCCTCTTCCTATCTCTTTCTTCTCTGTGTGTGTGTGTGTGTGTGTGTGTGTGTGTAGTCTGGTGTCATCGGTGCAGACAGCGACTCTCGGGGGTTTGGACCTCACAGCCTTGCAAAATCCCTTCTCAGGCTTTGGCCCAATTCCCATGATCCTCTTCTCTCTGGGAATTCCATCCACTCGCCCATGTTCATTCACAACAACAGCAGCAGCATGTCAGAGAGAAACATTTACAAAGTGCTATATAGTGATTTTGGTTTAAAAATAAATAAATCTAGTCTGTAATGTCAGAATTACTTCTACTATTGTAAAGGTACTTTGTTTTAAAGTAATACATATCTGTTTTGTTCCTCCTGCTGATGAAACTCAACAGCAGTCAACCTCGACCATCATGAAGCTTCTGCTGCTCTCAACATGAAGTACAATTACTCTTGTTACTGGAACTGAGTAGCTTTTTTTGTGTACTTGTGTACTGAGTTTGTTTTTGTCAGTAATCTAACTTTAGTTCATCAATACTTTATAGATAGTTGTTAAAAGAGTCTAGTTTGAACTCCTCAGATGGAACAATGAAAAAAGATGATGTTTATGAAGGAAATGCACTTCTGATGTCTGGTGACTAGTAGTTCTCTACCCACCATGTTGAATGAACTGATTGTAAGTCGCTGCTAAATGACTGTAATGTAATGTAATGTAATGTATTGTAATGTCACAATGCTCTCTTTTGTAAAAATAAGTAACTAGCATTTTACTTTAGCTAGATACTTCTACATATGTAAAGTGTCAGCAAAGTAGCAGTACTTCTAGCTGAGTAGGATATTTTGGGGCTGTTTTCTTCAGCCTCCCTCCAGGGTGTCACGGTGGTGTCATTAAAGGCTCAGCTGGTGATTACGGGTGTCATATTTGGTGAGACTTATATGTCACTGTATTGTGTTTGTGAGTGTACCAGAAGGATTAGTGCATTGTTTACTATGTTTACTAAGACCAGAGTTCACACACTGTGGCAGTGCTACCAAACAGGACTCAACACCTCATCCTGCCAGAGGGAAGACAGATGAACCTGTTATGTTCCTCGTTCTGTTCATGTTCTCTCTTATTGTGCCGACTCTGCAAAGTGAGTTTTTCCGCCAATGGACCAATCAAGCATCGTATTGTATCGTGCTGTATCTTATCACATGGCTGAATACTCCCTTCTGATTGGCCAAGGAACGTAGGTCTGTTGTTTCTGAATACCATTCAGACGTTACTGCAGAACTAAGATAAGAAACTAAGATAAGAGGTTTCCAATGTTACTGTTCATTTACTCAGAGAGCACAAACCTTTGATTGCGGGTTTGAGGCTGAGTGGCGATTATAACGGATGTGCTTATGTTGCTATGGTAACAGTCCTGCTAGCTACAGACGTTTCTATGGTTACAGCTCTGCTACAGTGTAGCCATGGATGCTAGCTACAAACGTTTCCATGGTTACAGTTCTGTTACATTGTAGCCGTGGATGCTAGCTACAGACGTTGCTATGGTTACAGTCCTGCTACAGTGTCGGAGCTTATTTTGTGATCATGACTGCCTCGAGTAATGCACATCACTCCTGACGTATTGTATCGTACAATACGTACGGGATCATATAGGATCCATCCTGGTGCTTCATATTGAGGTCTACCCTGTCTTGTCCTCATCCTTTCTGATGCTGTTCTGTTAGCCGACTATCTTCTTCAAGACAAAACTGAAAACTTGCATTTACCTGATAGCTTGTTTTTGTAGTGGTAGAGTTCAATAGAGTTCATCTAGTAGGAGCTGATGAACTCAGCGGTGCAGATCTTCCCTTTATTATTGGTGATTGTTGAGATGTTTGTTTTGCTCCGCTTGTATTTTACAGCTTTTTGTAACTTGGTCAAGGACAGAACGTATCCATCACTATTATTGTCCTGTTGTATTCTGTGTGGACGTGTTCAGTTTCAGTTGGCAGGAGGAGCTGGTGTGGGAAGGATATTCAAAAGGAACATAATCTCCTTTTGGGTTTGTTTTAATGCTGGTGTGTTTACATACCCAGACAGAGAGAGAGAGAGAGAGAGGGAGGGAGAGAGAGAGAGGGAGAGAGGAAGCCCTGCTCTTGTCAGGACATGTTGTTCTGATGCAGGCCAACAGTGAGAGGTATGGAGGGCTGAATAGCAGGGAGGTTTTCCCAGTAGTGTTCTGGACTGTTCAGCGTTGGACAGTTTACATCTGTTCTTTTCCCAGTTTGACATAAATAGCCAGGAATGTTTATAGACCCAAACTCCCCATTGAATCTCTCCCATATATAGAGATGAACCCCCAACCCCCCCCAGTAAACGTTGGAGAGATGACAGATGTCTTCTGTGGTGTCCCTAGCACCCCCAGGGGTCCAGAAGAGGATCCCAGGGCATCTTCAAAATAAATGTCTTTAAGGCCCCGATTACATTCAACTAAAAATAAGTAAGATTGTAACTGCTACATAGAACAAAATCACCATAATATATCTGCGGGGATCGACAGGCTTGATGATCAATACCAGTGACTCAATGATTACTTCTGAAATTTCTGCCTTTAAGTTTCAATTCCAATATTAATATTCCAATATTTTGCACGGTGATGTTACGTCTTCGCTAGACTAGATCTGGTGGATCTCTGCTCTAACTGGCTAGCTTGCTGCTCTCTAATGTGAAAATGTGACTTTATTGGTTGCGTCAATTGCAGGCCGACCATAAGTGAAGGGGACAGGAGGGGGGGCTGTCCTCTCCCTGTCTTCCTCTCATCCTCTTCCTCCTCCTCCTCCTCCTCCTCCTCCAGGACCAGCTCAGAGCAGAGGAAGGTGCGTTCCCGTGATGCGGCCAGATGTAGGCGGAGTCAGGAGACGGAGGTGTTTTATGAGCTCGCCCACGCCCTGCCCCTCCCGCGCAGAGTCTCCGCCCACCTGGACAAGGCCGCCATCATGAGAGCCACCCTCAGCTTCCTGCGTATGCACCGCCTCCTCCGAGCCGGCGAGGACCAATCAGTCGCTGAGTGTGTGAAATGTGAGTTTTCTTTGAGATCTTCCTCTAATCTCACGGTCTCATATTCAGTCGCCCTTGTTTCAGATCATGTGGAGATCTGTTGTTGTGATCGGAGAGAGATCAATGAGCCGATACGTGTTTGTTTCTCTTGAGTTGAATTTTGAGAAACCGGAGGAAACGCCTTCGGTCTCGTCTTAGTGATAAAAACAGCTGATTTGTGTCTCGGAGAAATAAACAGTATAATTATGAGGTTTTGCTTCCCTATGGTGGCCGGGTGCTGACTTGTTGTTCCCTCAGGTACTAGAGCAGAGGAATGAGGACATTAATAACTATGAGATAATAATAATAATTAATGACTGGATTCATACCTGCTAATTCATTCATTCAGGAAAAAGACCATGATGTATTGACTAGGAGTCGTGCGAGGTCAGGTCAGGTCTACGAGTCCAGCCTGAGCGTGTCGTCTGGTCCTGTTTTTTTCCGACAGGTGAGAATCAGAAGGAGGAGCCTAAGGAGGAAGTGGAAGGGGATTCGATGGATGCTTTCTATCCGCGAGCGCTGGCCGGCTTCGTCATGGTGCTGACGGAGGAAGGAGACATGATCTTCCTGTCTGACAGCATCAGCAAACACATCGGCATCACGCAGGTACCGTCCACGTAGAGGCTCCTCCTACAACCGTCGTGTTCCCACCGCAGGAACTCAGTACTGTTGGTACGTAGTTCCAGGAACTTCAACCTATCCCACCGGGGGAACTAGCCCAGAGAAAGGTTCCTCTTGGATAGTTCCTGGACCCAAAATAGTTCCTGCTAGCGAGGTAGTACTTTTTGGGGGACCAGGAAGCATTGGGGCAGAGTTGCAGTACTGAACAACGCTGATTGGTCAATTCACGCTACGCCAAAATCGCCAAGTCCGCCAACCGGCGTGCTCATTCAATACCGGTAGAAAACTCATATCTCATCGAACACGTGTGAAAGCAAATTAGCACAGAATGCTAGAATGTATCATTTATCATTTTGTGTGTGTAGTATTGATGCTGGGTTGCCACAGACATGTGGTATGTGTGTCATAAACATGTTGTAGAGTAAACTAGTGAGGTCTGGATTTGAGGCCCTATAAGGCAGTGAAACTGAACTTGACCAGACCACTGCTGGGTGGAGAGTCTGTAGGATGAACCTTGTTCAACATGTTATCTAAGCATAAGAGAACCAATCAGGAGAGACTTCTTTGTTCCTAAAGGAACTATAAAGATTGTAGTGAGCTGATTTTCAGAGAGAGAGAGAGAGAGAGATAGAGAGAGAGAGAGCATAGAGAGACTTTGACTTTCTGTGTGACCTGTGTCTTTCTCTCTCCAATATATCTGTATACAATATATTTTTATACTTCAACCTGTCAATGTTTTGTGTTATTTAAAGAGTTCTGAGTGCTTACAGGCAATTTCCACGACACACGTCTCACAGATATTTATTGTTTTGGTAAATGGACCGATGGACCGACGACGAGGTCCAGGCACTGATCACTGATCACTGATCACTGATCACTGATCACAAGCGCTGGTCGTCTTCCTAAATGACGTATGAAATCAAACAGTTACACTTTTGTTGCGTCACATTATACTGCTTATTTGTATAATCTCCCCGGTGGGAAAGCAACCTGGAACCTTTTGGAGAACTAAAAAGGTTCCTGCTGAGAAGGTTCCTGCTCAAAAAAATACCCAAATGGTTTCAGGTTCCTGAGGTGGAAAAACAAAGAAGAAGAAAGTTTGTTTTACATGTTTTGAGCAAACTCAATAAAAACACTTGCCCGTCCATTTACACTCACATTTATAGGAGTATATATTAGACTGTATATGGACATACAGTATTATACAGTACACAGTACTACAGTGTGTACCCTGGGCTGTACTTTACCTTATAATATTGTACACGGTTTAACATGACCTAGTTTTCACGGCAAAACAGAGCTTCTCTCTCTCTCTCTCTCTCTCTCTCTCTCTCCCTCTCCCTCTCCCTCTCCCTCTCTCTCTCTCTCCCTCTCCCTCTCCCTCTCTCTCTCTCTCTCTCTCTCTCTCTCTCTCTCCCTCTCCCTCTCTCTCTCTCTCCCTCTCCCTCTCTCTCTCTCTCTCTCTCTCCCTCTCTCTCTCTCTCTCTCTCTCTCTCTCTCTCTCTCATACAGTATATTAGCTAGCACTATCTAAAGTAAGAAGACAGACCAGAGTTGGTGTTTTACATTTCAGTTGATGACGTTGTTGTTGTTGTTGTTGTTGTTGTTTGTTAGCTGGAGCTGCTGGGTCAGAGTGTGTACGACTTCAT
>JAXDDW010000019.1:900000-1035000 GCA_034670385.1 Hoplostethus mediterraneus | reverse complement strand
TGCATGACTGGTCCACCACCACGGGGCTTTGCAATCCAAACATGGAAGCTTTTGTTCCTAAATGAGATGAGATGTTTCTCAGAAGCTCCGCCCACTCAGAGTTTCAGAAGTGAAGACTTGATCGTCGTTGATTGGCCCAAAGGAGCTCGTCTACCCTGGGGGTTCATATGTCCCGCCTTTGGTTTTCATTCAGTCTCCATCTTTGTCTCTGTTCCTCACTGTGGTGTCCTTCACTGTGGTGTCCTTCACTGTGGTGTCCCTCACTGTGGTGTTCCTCACTGTGGTGTCCTTCACTGTGGTGTCCTTCACTGTGGTGTCCCTCACTGTGGTGTTCCTCACTGTGGTGTCCTTCACTGTGGTGTCCTTCACTGTGGTGTTCCTCACTGTGGTGTTCCTCACTGTGGTGTCCTTCACTGTGGTGTTCCTCACTGCACTTCCAGAGATCACCTGTCAATCAAACAGTGTGTCCATCGCTGCTCATGCTAACTACCCAGTTCCAGTTTATTCCAAACAACCCAGAAACGTAAAACGCATCACTTCCTGTCTCCAGAGGATTTTACCAAAGTGACACCGGGTGTTTAGAGCAGCAGATAGAAAATCTTTCATGAACTGACGAGAGGTTGGATCCTATCAGTCAGAGACAGAGAGGAGAAAAACAGACTTTTATTGATATGAAAATGTTGTGGATTATTACGTTGAGATCAAACATCGATAGAGAGATGAAACAGTTGTGACGAAGATGCTCTCTCCTCTCTCAGGACCCGTGACCCAGACCAGGACTCGCCATCCAGGCTGGTGACCCAGGACAAGAGACCGAGACAAGGACCTTCCTCTATAGAACAGGAACTACTCCTCAGCCAGAGATTACTGGTGAGAGAGGAGGAGGAGGAGGAGGAGGAGGAGGAAGAGGAGGAAGAGGAGGAGGGGGGTGGCAGTCAGAATAAGGAGGAAAAAGATGGAGTATTACACTGCAAGAAGAAGGATAGATCAGCAAGTGTCTTTATCCTGTGTTCCAGATCAGATCACTACCCTGTGTTAACCAGCTTACTCTGACATCACCATGATCAAGATGATCACATGAATTGATCGAATTATTGGTGCTCAACTTCATGTCCTAGTTTAGCTCCTCTGCGTTTCTGTCCTGCTCTGACTTTATCAACTTGCATGTTCAGGGCTGCCTGGAGGAAACGGACCAATCAGATTTGGAGCTGGACCCGGGCCCCCGGAGGCGGAGTCAGTTGCTGACAGACAGAGATCCTGTTTTAGGAGGCATACAGGGACTCTGTGACACTGCAGGTACACACACACACACACACACACACACACACACACACACACACACACACACACACACACACACACACACACACACACACACACACACACACACACACACACACACACACACACACGTCTTGTTTTATCCAACCCAACAATGTTCTCCATTTTGACGTTTCCTATCCACCCTCCCTCTCCTCTGTCTCTCCTCTCCTCTCCCACCCCTCCCTCCTCCCAGCTCTGATGAGGGATGTATTTGAGGCCCGCCCTCCTGGCCTGTCGCCTCTCTCACCTCTGACTTGATGAGGAATTCTGTCAATCAAGCATGGAGGGAGCCGACTCACGATCCGAACGCACACGAAACAGACTCAAACACACGAACACAGACACACTTCACGATGCTGTAGAAACCACATGCTACCTTGTTGCTCGTGAGGTCGAGCTGCAGCGAGACAGCCGGGCTTCTTTCAAGGTGCTGATTTTCCTCGTCGGTGCATCGCTGTGAAACCAGATCTGACGGTGTGTTGAAGTGCAGGCGAGCAGGTGGGACTTCCCGCCGTTCTCCCTCGGTACCCTGCCTCTCGCTTTTCATCTCCATCCGTCCTCCACGTGGATTCATCGTAACGTCAAAGGCTTCACCCGGCCGGTCCGCTTCACCAAGAGAGCAGGTGGTGCTAATATGTTGCTAATATGTTGTACGCTAAATGTGCGGAAAGACGGAAACTCATACGTCCAGAGTCCAGTGATTCTTAGTGTTTGTTTTTAATCTCCTCGGAGTGCCAGATGGGTGGGGTTTACCGCATCGGAGCAGTTCGGGATAGAGTGAGGTAAGCTGCCGATCACGCAAACCTCTCCGACATCGACTTCCAAAAACATTCACGCGATTGCGCGATGTTGTGACCGTAACCCTGTCCTATGTGGCGAACCCCACCCACCTGGCACCCCTAGAGGATGAAAACAAACACTAGATTATTTGACTCAGGTCTGTTCACCAGTTAGAAGTTGCATCCAGAACTTCAGCTACAGCTTCAGACTCACAAACAAACACATCATTGAAAGACTCAAGATGTTCATTTGATGTTTGATGCAGAGGATCAGATCTTAATACACAACGAGGCCTTTTTTTTTTTTTTTTACCTTGACCCAGGGAATCTCCAAACCATCCGCCATCATGACTTCATGACTTCCTAACACACGGCAGCAGCCTCTGAAACCATCATGTCACATTAAAACTCTCCAGACCAATGAAATTCCTTTAGAGTTAGCATCTCGCCCGCGTCTTTTATTTTGAAATGTGCAAAATAAAATAAAATGTCATTGCAGGTTTTTTCCAGGTTTCGCAGGTTTCTCCTTCTGGAGGGACCTCCATCATATCAGGGTGTCTGAGCGGAGAACCAAGGGTGTTGTACCGATCCCAGCAGGTCACCTTGATGTGATCATTTTGTCTGTCTGACTCCTTCCGACTCACACTAACAAAGAAATACGACAACAAGTTATATCAGTGGCATCTTTTTACATACGTTCTTTTTATATACTTTATGTACTAAGTGTTTTTGATGAATGAAACCTTCACTAGAAAGCTTCTGTGCGGCCTCCCGTTGTGGGACGCTACTACTGTACTACCATGTCTCTGTTCCAAACCGAGGTCACGTCTTTTGCAAATGAATCTGTGCCGTTTGTTTTAACCTCCTCGCTGTGCCAGGTGGGTGGGGTTTACTGCATCACAAGCATTCAGGTGGTGCCAGGTACCGGAAAATATTAATAAATTGACTCAATAAGCCGTCCGGTATAGCAAGCCTCCAAAACAAACCATAAACCACACGGGCAAATATCACGTGACGCCGGCTTGTCTTAATGTTTTGACGGTACAACCTGACTAACCTGCAGTACTCGTTCGTCTTCCTAGATTGTGTGCAAACAAATAGCCGAGGTAGCTCACTGACATACTCATCAGATCGTTGTTGAGAATCAGTTTCTGTTGTCATTCAGTCAGTTATGTGTTTGAAATGTGCTCAACATATATTGGTTGGAAGCACACTTCCTTTTTCATCTGCAGCGTCAGGATGTTTCAGATAAGGATGTTTGTTTCTGTACTTGTCCAGGGTTAGTCGTCTCTTTTGCCCTGCACACTCAACAGTACCGGTGCCATTTAACAGTGCGGTCTAAGAGCCGATTGGATGTCCAAGAATGTATTTCCCTGTTGTAACTCAATACTGTAGAACTGCTCTGTGTTGCTGAGGTGCTGAGATGAAGTCTCATGACTGATCTCGGTGTAGTTTACTTCGAAACGCGTTGCAGAATCGACTGTGCCTTTTATTATCTACCTTTCCTCCGAGAAAAAGAAGATCCATAAAAGATATTTCTCTGTAACAACACAAACCCCCCCGGTGCTTTTAAACCAGGGTGACAACAAAATACTTGTTTCTTTTTACCGATTCTCTGGTTTGTATTCTCACTCAAATAAAGATGTTTAAGGAAATGCAGATGCTGCTCTGTGATCTGTGTGGTAGCAACGAACTGCACGTCAGAGTCCAACTCGATGACTGTCCTAGAGAAAGACGGTCACCAACGATGACTGAACCTCCTCACCACCTCCACCCCCACCAGACCCTCAGAAGAACAGGGTTAGGATCGAGGAGTGTGCGGGTTACCGACGTTACACCATTTCTGGGTAATGAAGTCCTTCAAACAGTTATCTCCCCACCCGCCACTTGAGGGCAGCAGAAGCGCAGAAGTGTCCGAGTGGAGCTGCAGGCCGACCAAGCGCACCCGAGACCTGAAGTTACTTTTGGGGTAACGTGGTGAATCTGCCGCGTCTCGGTTCCTGGCCGTTGAGACGGGTGTAGTGCAGCTTTCAGCCACCTACCCACATATTCACACACCCTGAGTTTGTTTCCATTTTAAAAGCACGGGGTTTCAAACGGTGGCTGTCTCATCTCACAGCCCAACAAATCTCTCCTGGTTCCTGCTGAGAAGCTGGTGTGAGGATGTGTGTGTGTGTGTGTGTGTGTGTGTGTGTGTGTGTGTGTGTGTGTCATGTTAGCACACCGACCACATCCACCTTGTGTAATGAAGTCTTCCACGCATCATGTTCGTCCTCGTTCAAAGGTGATATCCTGCCAGGGTGTGACGTCCTCACAGACCAACTGGTTCCATGTTGGGTGAAAGAGAATATTGAAAAGAATATTGAAGTAATAGCACATAAACACACACTTCATCTGACAGAGCAGGCAACAACATGCACACGCAGCAAATAATAGTGTGTGTGTGTGTGTGTGTGTACTCTCCTCTCACACACACACACACACACACACACACTGACAATCTCCTCAGTGTCCTGTTCCAGTTCTGTCTGTGGTTTGAGGAAGCAGTGATGGTTTGTATCAATGACCTTCCCCCCATTCACCCTCCTGTCTGTAAGCGTATCTGAGTCATGGTTACAGTAAACGGCGTCTTCTCCTTTTCATTTCCTGTCCGGCGGCGTCGGTCCCACTTCTCCATTTGACACCAGCGGACGCTTCCACACACAAACAGAGAAGCTGCTTCTGACCGTTCCTGCGGTTTCTCCCCGATTAGGCAGACATGGAAATAATAAATGAATAAATAAATAATACAGAAATAATAAATACAAATAAAAATAAATAGATAAATAAATATATAAATAATACAGAAATAATAAATACAGAAATAAATAAATACTACTACTAATAATAATAATAATAATAAGCATTAAATAAATAAATAATAAACACCAGCTTCAACCATCTAATCTCGCATTGAGTGTTCAGATCTTATTTTCTTAAAAATCCATCACCGTCTCCAGTGTAATCTTAAAAAGTGATAGTAGGTTGATAAAACAACACATCGCTCCACCTGAAACAAGCTGATCCTCAAAACCACTTTAAACTGGACAGGTAAGATGTGTGATTAGAAATGTAGAGCTGACAGGTTCAGTTAGTCCTGGACCATCACAGATGATGATCCACGTGTTGTAACACTAAAATCCATCCCACGTGAAATAAAGATCCAGGATATTAAACGATGAAACATCTCAGCTTTTATTCTTCATATAATTCTGTGCAACAACACAAAGTACAAATCATTCAGTCAATATTACAATCCAACAGTTGAACTCATAGTTCAGTTTTGTCCTTTGCTACAAAATGGAACAGAAAATACATTCAATATCTCTGGAACAGTAAGGAACAGAAATGGGTGAAGCGAGGGGAAGGTTAGTCTGCAGCCACCGCAACTCAACGTAGTCATTCAAGTTGAGTACTGCACGCTTAGAAAAACCTCTGTACTTTTACGCTTCCCTGATAAGCTGGTGGCGTCTGGGGGGGTTTGGGGTTTTGGTCCCAGTTTCCATCGTAGTGCAGTTTGTGGCATGAAAACTGTTTGGAAGATGAATCATCATAAAAGCACGAATACATAAGTGATGCGTGTTGCTTGCTGCTCTATGGGTTGAGGAAATTCTCCAACCTCTCGGGCTTATGAACTCATTCATAACCTGTTGGACTCATCAAGCTAAAAACAAGGAGATATTTTGGATGTTTTGCACCCATTTATGTGCATTTACTGTACTTGGATTCATACCAGATTCATACAGTCTAATAGAATATAGAGGAAACAGTCTGTACATATCTGCTGTACATTTCAAAATGTCGTTCATTCAGTTTGTTATCACAATCCAGTTTGACTCAGTGGCAATATTATGCAAAAGTCTACATTGAATTGTTGCCGTAGAAACACTCGGCACACCTCCGGCTTCATGACAGATACTTCAACCAAGGCCTCGACCAGCCCCATCACTGATGGGAAACATACACGTCTCCAGCACAGCACTGAAAACACACACACACACACACACACACACACACCTGCATATGTATAGATAGATATATGAACCCAAGCTCTCTGGTTCTCTCACATACACACAATATACAATTAATAATCATTAAGAAACCTTTCATTTATAAATCTACTGACGTCACCCCACCAATCAGAGCTCTTCAGCTCCGTGTAAGACATCGTGATAGGACA
The DNA here is from genome assembly GCA_034670385.1 of Hoplostethus mediterraneus. Classification (NCBI taxonomy): domain Eukaryota; kingdom Metazoa; phylum Chordata; class Actinopteri; order Trachichthyiformes; family Trachichthyidae; genus Hoplostethus; species Hoplostethus mediterraneus. The sequence continues at coordinate 1,028,679 of JAXDDW010000019.1, read as the reverse complement.
CTGGGTCCTGGTCCTGGTCCTGGTCCTGGTCCTGGTCCTGGTGAGGGAAAGTGCTCGGCAGCGTTGGGTGTTGCGGTTGGTCCGTGTTTTCTTCAGGGTCACGGCCGGGTCACAACGGCCCGTCTGGAGGGCAGCGAGCAGCCAATCAAAAACATGCTGCTTTGTGGTACTGGTATACAAACAGTCTGTCAATCAAGTGTCCTTAATCAAGTGTCCTTAATCAAGTGTCCTTAATCAAGTGTCCTTAATCAAGTGTCCTTAATCAAGTGTCCTTGTCATCCGAAAGTGCAACTTGTAGCTGGCGGACTTCCCTGTCACTCATCCGTTCTCCGGGACGTGACTGGACCTCCTCGTAAGGGGGCGGGGGGTTATCCGGGCTCTGACTGGCGTCTGATTGGGTGCTGAGAGGTGACTGGTGATGCTCGGGGGCCTCCTGAGCCAATAGGAGCTGCGTAGGTCCGGGCCCTGAGCAGGGGGCCAGGCGCTGACCCCAGCTACCGTACACAGCCTCCTCATAGGAGGGGAGGGACACGGGAAGACCGTCCACCATCAGGTCCATCTGGTCTGAGGAGCGACGGCTGGGGGGAGAGAGAGAGAGAGAGAGAGAGAGAGAGAGAGAGAGAGAGAGAGAGAGATAGAGAGAGGTTTTACTTAACATGAAAAAGTGTTTGCAGAAGCATGAATGAATCTCGTGTCCTTCAATCTCACAACATGTACAGCCGCTATTGATGAGTTGATAATGTGACGGAAGCTGGTCATTCACTTCCTCTGAGCTCAACAACATGGTGACCTACATTGATCCTCAAGGTGCCTGCCCCCCCGCCAGGGAGGTCAGAGGTCATGCATGTCGTCTCACCGCGACATTTTAGAGATTTTGCCTTTCTGAGTTCTGTTGGTCACGATGTGTTTGCACGTCCAGTTTTGACTCTCAGAATATAAGGAACGCTTCCAGAGTGTAAGAGCCAATCTCGGGCCTTACCTGTGCGAGTGACAGGGGAAGAGGCGGGACTTGATGACCATGCAGGCGGTGGTGGTGAGCAGGAAGATGGACACGCCCACTGCTGTTGTGGCCACGCTGGGCAGCGACTGGGCCCCCCTGTCCTCGTGGTTCACACTCGGCCTCTCTGAGGGAGAGAAAGAGCAAACGTCAGTCAGTGCTAGTCCCGCCCTAAAACCTGTCACTCATACTGATGAGCTGTCAACCTAACCTGACGCAGCGATCTGCAGATTAATAAAACACACTGTGTGTTTTAGCGTTTCGCTTCGCTGTTCTTTATCTTCTTACTGCTTTCTCAGTTGTTGCTATGACGACCTAGTGCTGTTGCGCTGTGCTTTAAATATCTATACATCTTCATATCTCTCTGACGGCAAATTATAATGACAATGAAGTTGAATTGAATTGAATATCAAGTCAGATCTCCAGTTCCTGGTGAGGTGCCTGTAACAGTAGTGGGAGTCACACCTCTAGACGTGGTGCTGCCAGTGTTTGTGTATAAGACACATTACCGGTCACAACACCCAGTCAACACCGACCCACACACACCTCGGTACAACAAGGTACACAGACAGACAGACAGACCAGATCTACTGTGAGGTTTCTGCTGAGGCCAGTAGCTTTCCATGAGGTTCTGACAGCATCGGAGCAGAGGAAAGGTTTAATGGTTATTATAGTGGCTTGGCCCACTTCCTCTTTCTGCGCTCCGACTTCCTGCCTGAGCGTCTCAAGGCGAATCGTCACAGAGGAAGTCAGAAACTGGGCCAAGGAAAGTAAAGCTTCAAGCTCCTCTGAGTGGCAGAGGGCTTGAACGAAGTAGGTCAACAGATGAAACTCGTCCGCTACATGGACTCACTGGGACTGGGCTGTGGTGCTGAGGTGTGACCCAGCATGCACCTCTGATTTAGGATGTGTGTGTGACAGACCGCAAAATGAACCGACTTCCCCTAATTATTACTTCGCTCTCTTAATTAGACATAACAGGACCTCCAGACCAGGATCACATCTAACGGACCAGACCAGACCAGACCAGACCAGACCAGACCAGACCAGATCAGATCAGACCAGACCAGACCAGACCAGACCAGACCAGACGAATCGAAGCAAGACTTCCCATAATTTCCCCATAATTCCCATAATTTTTATACTTGATAATTTATAACTGGTACTTATAACTTTTTGTACTTTATAACTTTGTACTTTTTCTATTAGTTGTACTTTATAACTTTGTAACTTTGAACTTTATAACATTGTACTTTTTCTATTATATTTTATACTTTTTCTATTATATCTCTTGTGTTTTTAAATGATGTCTGTATGTCCTTAGCATTAGCGTTAGGTGTCGGAGAGACACAAGAATTTCATTGCATACTTTTGCTTCTTGTGAACGTTGTACATATGACAATTAAAAAAAAAACAACCCTTGAGAACTCCATCGATTAGCCAAGTAAAATAGGCCATTTGGTACACGCCTTGTCCGAGGTCAGTAACAGTAACACAGTAACACCAGTGCAGGACAGGACCGAGGCCGGATTCAAACCACCGGGCCAGGCAGGACGCCTGAACCCTGGAGGTTTTGTTGCTCTACCAGCTGAGCTGTCTGTCCTGGTTATAGCAGGAAGTAGCTGTCATAACATGACTAATCAGCCTTGGACAAAACTGTGATGAGTCATGTGGTAAATTATGACCTGATGTAATCACATAGGAATGCTATGATGGCCACTGATGTTGGGAAATGTTGTTAAAGGCTATTAATAGTGTGTGAGAACATCTGAAGCACTGAAACCGAAACACACCGGGTAGGAAACCCAGACACGAGTCCTCCGGTAGAAGATCTTATCCGCCTGGTTTCCATTCATGTCAGCTGGAAGAGACGTCTACCACAGCAGTGACGCACTGCAACACCCAAACCTTCAAAACATCACACTGAGCTTCCTGTCCTCAGGTGCCCTACTGTTCTAAATCCTCCAGTATCCCGACCTTCCGGCCACAAGCCTGCTTCTCTAATCATGAATGTGATACAGCATTGACCCCCCCCCCCACCACCACCACCACCACTCTCTCACCTTTCAGAGGGACACAGGCAGGTACTGATGGAGTCCACCTCCCATGCCGGCACTTGGCGCTGCGGATGTTGCCGGGGATGTGGTACCCCGGCTCGCAGAAGAAATGGATGGAGCTCTTCTGCAGGAAACCTCGGCATGGGGAGGGCTCGCAGCGGAAACCCCCGTGTTCTGCCATCACAGGGTGGCTGCAGTTACCCAGCCTGCCTAGGGGCACAAGAAGAACATGTTTTTTTTAAAGGTGCATTTTTAAACATCAATAAATTATTGCCAAATGAATTGTGAGGCCCTGGTATGATTGATGCCGTAGCATTGTTACGAGTTTCACAACATTACGATAATAACCCCTTTCTTCACAAAGAGGATGTTGCTACTAAAGGGTGTGAGGGTGGAAAACCACCACAGTTCTTGCAGATTTTCTGCACTAGTTAAGCATCAACTTGCCGTCCAAGTCAATGTACAACTGAAAGAAAACCTACAATGAGTAATTCACTGAGAGTTTCAAGGAATTCAACATAAATGGTTTCAACGGGGTGGAAAACTATCATTTAAAACTTTAGATTATTTCCATTATTGTTCTAGCAACCATTTATCAAAGGGACAAGAAGGACAGCATCGTAGCTGTAAAGGTACATCACGTTGCATCAAGCACTGGCCTTGCTTTTTGAACCTGTGTGACACACTAAACCACATTCACAGAGTTATCACCAGCGAGTTTTGAATCTGTTGGAGTCTTTTTTTTTACAGCGTATCCATATTGAAACTATTTTACCAGCCTGACATTTACTAGTCAATGTTTCAAATAATTCTTTCAATAACAACAGATGACTCACAGCTTCAACGGTAACTGATAATGTGCTTTACTGTCATGCTGCCAATCATTTAGTAAGAGAAAGTGTCGTTGGTTTCCAAATGACTACCATCTCATTTTGGCCCCTAAAGTGAATTTGGATGCAGTGTGATTCTGCTGGGTTGAGTAACGTGGAGGTGGGGGAGCTTCTGTTGCAGGTTCTGATTAACAAGGTTCTGTTGCACCACTCCGTTTACCTGCTAGTTATTCTACAACTTCACAAACTGGTCGGATTCAGACAATTAATGTAGGAGAAATAAATGTAGAGAATGAATGGATGGATGGATGGATGGATGGATGGATGAACTTTATGCATACACACAGGGGTGAGGGGTCAGAGGTCATACCTGCAGTGAGGTGTGGTAAGGAGGCCAGGAGGAGGAGTCCACAGCACAGACTGACGCGTCCACACAGCCATGGATACAGCACCGGCGTCGACATCAAGACAAGCTTCCTGATGACAACAGAGACACAGACGCTTGGTCAGCTGCACAGGATACACACTGTGGTAGACCGGAGCATCTGACACAGAACAACTGTGAGGGAAAGACTACATTTCCCAGCAGACAACACCCAGCCGGCCATCTTGCCCCAGGTGAAGGGAGTTACAATCAGCCAGATGGGAGCTGACTGAAGGAGGAGCATCCTGGGAGGCTGCTGGAGGCTCTCCTCCTGCTGTGTATCAGCAGCAGGCAGATGTGCTGGAATCATTTTGTGTGATGGAGATGAAGACAAACGTTCCCTGAGGCACCGATGGCTCATAGTTGAGTATGAGACAAACAGGATCGTTGCTTCTTCAGTCAAAGGTTTTCTCGTCACTGAAGAGGATCAACATCTTGTTACCTCATGGTAATAATACTAATGTCTCAAAATGAATGTGGTTATGATTTATTGGTGTTAAAAGTCTAAATGTAGCATCTTTAAAGCGACCAGACATGTTGTCTCTCTTCTGATCTAATAAGACTCGACGTGTCTGTACACAGCCTGACTTTGACCTCTCAGTCTGTCAACAGTGAAAGTAACACCTTCTGTTCGTCGCTGCGATTGACCGAGGCCTCTACCCAGATGACTGGTAGGCACAGCCTGCAACCACTGACATCCCAGCTGAGCACAAACACCCTTTCATGGGGTCGAAACAAAAAGCAGCCTCGTCTCGTCGATCACCTCAACAACCCCGAACCCTCTCTCTCCAGATGACTGGCACGGCGGCCGAGCCAGACCCAGGCTTCCTGTGTTTGGCAGACCGAGTGCACAGGTGGAGTTCCAGCCTAAATGCCACCGTGTTTTCGGTGTGTGTGTGGGTGTGTTTTGGTGCACTAGAGTGTGTGTTTTGTGCTTTCATATCAAGAGCGGCGCCAGTCATCTCAGGAACAGCGAGGGACCGCCCCCTGACAAACCATGCTAGTCAAATTCACATGGGCGCGCACACACACACACACACACACACACACACACAGCTCCATCTCATCTGACCACAGACTATGTGGGAGGTTGGCATCTTAGTCATCATGGCCCTCTGTCATATTCTAACTGCTGCTCTGTGTGTAAAGCTGGAAATACGCATGAACAAGGAGTAAGACCCACCGACACCTCAGGATCAGGATCAGGATCAGGATCAGGATCAGGATCAGGATCAGGATCAGTATCAGTATCAGTATCAGGATCAGGATCAGGATCAGGATCAGGATCAGGATCAGGATCAGGACGGTGGGCGTAACTTTTTATACCATCTTGGTAAATTCTTTAAATTGGTATTTCTGATTATTGGGTGAATATATGGTAATGGTGATTTTTTTTCCAATGAAATTGATCAGATGTTAGACCATCTGTTGGAGTCAGGTGATGGAGTCTTCGTCACACAGCTCTTACATGGACTGGCTGGGGTTGGGACTTTGATAAATCAAGACATATATAAGACAGGTTTGAATCTTTTCTGCCTGATGCGCTTCATCACAGTCACAGCTTTAACCGTTAATTGTTGTTAAAAATCCAAAATTGCTTTTCTTCATGCAGACAGATGTGCAAAAAAACACAAATCCTCTGGCACACAGGAAGTGATGCGTTACACTTGAGTGGAAGCAGCGACATCGGTTTGTTTGGAATCAACAGAAGAAGAACTGGGTAGTTAGCATGAGCAGCGATAGCCACCGTGGCTGAACAGACAGAGAAAAGAGCGCCACCTACAGGAACTCAAACTCCATCAACAGGAAACACAAGGAGAAAGACGTCACAGTACTGGACACACTGTTTGATTGACAGGTGATCTCTGGGAGGAGCAGTGAGGAACACCACAGCGATCACCACGTAGTCGCCAAAATAAAACACAGTTCTCAAGGATTACCGCTTCGAGTCTGAGACATCTGGTTTACAGTAAGTGGTCTTCATGCCCTTCGCCCACTGAACCACATCTGATAGTGTGGTGGATCAGCAGCTAGCGGAGGAAGCTGCATGGTGTTGAAAGCTGCAGATGAGACTCTAGCTATGTCATTGCTCTTTGTGCTCTGGTAGTCAAACTCAAACCTCCACACTGTGACTGGTACATTCCAATATTGTGAATGTGTGTCATGAGGAAACGTTGCGTGTCTTCTATATGTACTGTTGCAATCATGTGTGCATCCCCTGATGAACACCCACGCTGGGGTGAAACGAGGTAGTAAAGTAGTGACTCTAGTTTTTACCCTGTAGCTGAGATGAAGTTTTATTTGGGATGTTCATCCAAAGACAATACACCATAATATTGACCTGTATGCCCTTGTGCACAGTCCAGAAATATCCTCCTTTAACCTCCCTTTCATCAACACCCCTTCATGATTAAAGTGGATTTTAGATCAGGGAGCATAAGGTAGCTTATTCTGCAAAAAGGAGTAAATTATTGATTTTTGATTTGGTGGTGGTTCGTTACCACTACATCACTGGTCCTCTGACTTTCCTCCCCTCCAGCGAACAACACAGAGCATGAGGGCATGTTTAAATACAAGGTGGTTGTACTGGGTCGAGATAGAGAGAAAGAGAAAGAGAATAAAATAAAATATACAATAAAATGAGTGCATGTAATGTCATTAACACAAACTACGTGTTGTACATTACATGCCCACTTTAACTTATGTCTTACAAACATAGCCCAAGGCAAGTAGGCAGGAACCAAAAGTACTAGGCAGGAAAATAGATAGATGGTAAGTAAATAGATACAAGGTAGAAGTTGAGTGAACAGTGAGATGGAAGGTAATAAAAGATAGAAAAACTAAATGCAAACTTACACCAGATCTTAGATGACTAACCATGTCTCACTCATTGACCAACCTGGCAATTTGAGTTTCAGTTCTACAAACATTTCTCAGAGGCGGAGCTGCTCTGGAGGCAGGAATAATCTCATTGGTTGAGTTAAACAACAGTGGGCGGAGCCAAATAACATTAGACTGAAGCCCAGTGAATGTAGCCATACTACTTGATAATAACCTGAAACCATACAGCTGTACATGTTACACACACCTGCACCTGCTTTACCAGGTAAACCACCCATTCATTTCAATGCCACATATCAGGTGTAGGCGCACCTGCAATCTGACCACCAGTTGCTATGGACCAAATAACCACCATGAAGAGTGAATCGCATCCATGGGGCAAGTAGTGCCGGGAAAAGAGATCCGACAGGACAGGGGTTCAGACACAGACACACATGCCCAGCCTTCATGTCACAGAAACCCCAAGTAGACACACATCAGCCCCCGTGGGATCAGCCTGGGTCCCGGGGATGAATCACATAACCACACACACTGCATGTGGGGGAGATACTAGTGGTGGCAGTGCAACCTAGGATTAGTACTGTCATTCTGAAACATCCTCCAGCTGGGATAATTGCTGCTGAATTCAATTAAAGTGGAATTTAACCCCCGGGAACCTCCTCTAGGACTCCTGCAACCCCTTTAACAACCCCTGGGACCCCCTCAAGGACTCCTGCAACCCCTTTAACAACCCCTGGGACCCCCTCAAGGACTCCTGCAACCCCTTTAACAACCCCTGGGACCCCCTCAGAGACCCCTGGGACCCCCTCAAGGACTCCTGCAACCCCTTTAACAACCCCTGGGACCCCCTCAAGGACTCCTGCAACCCCTTTAACAACCCCTGGGACCCCCTCGGAGACCCCTGGGACCCCCTCAAGGACTCCTGCAACCCCTTTAACAACCCCTGGGACCCCCTCGGAGACCCCTGGGACCCCCTCAAGGACTCCTGCAACCCCTTTAACAACCCCTGGGACCCCCTCGGGACCCCCTCGGAGACCCCTGGGACCCCCTCAAGGACTCCTGCAACCCCTTTAACAACCCCTGGGACCCCCTCAAGGACTCCTGCAACCCCTTTAACAACCCCTGGGACCCCCTCAAGGACTCCTGCAACCCCTTCAAACACACCTTTGTCTTCCTCAACGACCCCTGGGGCTCCCCGGACCCCACTTTGGGAACCTATAGGAGTCCCCATGCATCTTAGCGCCTCTTTTATTTTTTAATCAGTGAATCAAGCCATAAGGAAAGTGTCGCGAGTCTGTCTGGTTAAGCCTGTGGTGGTAAAACACTGAAGCAGACTGAAAGGCTTCATTGTTCCTCAGCGACATCAATAGATCACATATCCGTGGAAGCTTCATGAGATCGCCGACAATATGATGGCAGTGCAGCCAACAGAGCTGAAAATCACTATAATATCCCTGTAGTATTACTGTAGTATTACTGTAGTAGTACTGTAGTATGACTGTAGGGACTTGTAGTGCGTCCGCAGAACTCAATAGTGAGTTTGTAGTACCCTTCTCGTCCCTTAGAGGTATTTTCCTAACACTATAACACTCATCTGTAGTTTATAGTTTAGCTGTGATATTGTTATAAAGCCTCTCGAGCGCACCGTTGGATTTCGGTATGAAGACCAACAGCAGGAGGAGGTACACTCGAATTCAATCCACTTTAACCAACTAGAAATATTCCGTTCATCACATCACGTTCAACAAAAGCGATCAGCGGATAAATCGGGATGTTTCTGAAGCTATTTTAATCCCGCTGCACCACCTCCGCGGCTCCAACCGTCAGATGTTGTCACCGGTTAAAAGCCCAAATCTCCCGGCTTCACACAAACACCGTTTCACCGTTTTATGAATAAAAATGATAAATCGCTCACCTGAAAAAACGTTAGTACCGGTGATCCTTCGCGGGAGGTGTCTGTAACGGCTGATCCGGGGATCCTTGTCTTAGTTGTTAGCCTGTAACTGACTGGATCAGATCGCTGGTCAGCTGTGCGATCCGCGCTTCTCAGCAACAAGTGGAGCTTTTCGCCTCCTCGCGCCTGACTCATCGATCAGCTGTGTTTGACAGACGCAGGGCGACTTCCCATTGGCTACTGGAATCACCAACCCCGCCCACCGCACGGTTCCGTCATGTTCTGGAAACTCTCTCTCTCTCCCCCACTGAGGCGGACATACACACACGTGTACAGTACAATTCACAATACAGTTGCCCTCTCTTTCCAGGTATGGGGACAGGCACGTGCAGACAGACAGGCGCGCGCGCCAGTGTACGTGCGCACACACACACATACACTGTAGTTTACAATACAGTTCCTATCTCTTTCCATATAAAGAAACAAACACACACACACACACACTACTATCACTAACACAGTACACACACACACTCTCACAGTACACACACAGGCAAATTGAAACCTGATCTTAACTACAAACCGTAATCCTAACCTGCACATAATCCTAATTGTAATATTAATTTTAATCCCAAAATGTAAGCCTAAACTAACTTTTATTTTGAACTTTAAACCCAAATCCTACCTTGATATTATCCATAATCTGAACCCATATCCTTCCAGAATGTCCCCCCGGGATCAATAAAGTATCTATCTAATCCTAACCCTGAATTATAAAGAAGTGAAGAACCAGCAAAATGTCCTTAGAAGGATTTTTCGCTCGTCTTTCTGTCCTTGTGAGGACATTTGGTCTCCATCCTATAGAAACACAGCTGCCCTCTGACCTCGGTGGTTCCACCTTTCACTTCATATCCAGTCAAAGTGTTGAAGTGCTGCTGCAGAGTTCAACCTGCAGTTACCACGACATCTGGCAGAATGACTTGACGCAGCGCTAAAAATAAAACCTTGCTGACTTTGCCTGTAATTTAGCAGAGAACGACTTCCTTCCGGGGTTCGACTGATGGCCTGTTGTCATTACCTTTTCACCTCATCCTGTGTCTGTTCTTACTGTACATGACATTTACAGTAAGAACAGTGTAAAGACTAACTTGACATATAGGCCTCAGTCATAAAATCCTCTATAAATTATAATAATAAACCATAATTAACAGAATATTGGTGCATCTTCTTCACAGTGAAGGGACATTTGAGGGCATCTTCCTTTCATAATTTGACGTATTTCCTGTGGAAACAGGATGTTGGGGCGGGACATAACTCAGGGAGTTTAAAGGCGTCTGATGGTGTAAACCAATGTGACAGTGTTAATGGAATTTTTACGTACACCCACTAGTACACAATGAAGTAACCAATAAGGAGAGACTATTTTTTTGTTTGGCATTTATTGTTAAATACCTGCAAAATGTGACATGGAAATTTAGATACCATGGTGAAAAGTCATTTTTCATATAATGTGACTTTAACCGAGAACCCAGAACAAAGCATCATGTGATTTACTGTCAAGGCACGAACAGGAACTAACAGCTGAAAGAAGCTCCATGTTTCAAGCTCCTTTAAGAGTCCTGAATATCCTCCACGTATGACTGACGCAGAAAAGCCCATCAGGTCGGCCACGCTGCGATAATGAAGGAATTACACTTTAGATGTCATCAGCCGACCGTTTCCATCGCAGACCAACTTCATGCCAAGAGCAGAACGTGCCGACTGGTTTCACCAGGCCGGGCCGCATCCATCAGCCCGTGGTGACGGGGGCTTCCTAGAGACAGATCAGTCACCGCCTCTGTTTATCAGCAGGGAGGGGTTTGTAAATAGAGCGTTCAGCTATATTTAGACCGGTCCTGTTTCCATAAACACACCAGATCTGGTCCGGTGGAGTCTGGTGTGTCAGAGAGAACGTGTGTGTGTGTGTGTGTGTGGTCCAAAGGGAGCTGGATCACCTGACATTTTCAACTTTTGTTTCAACTTTAATTCATGGCGGGACTACCTCCCCATCAGTAACGAGAACACAATTCATCCTTCTCTTGATACCCAGGGGGGACACGCTTGCCCCGTCTCCTCCCCAAACCTACACCAGGTCACCTCAACATCTTGACTCAGTTGCAGGGGATCCAAACTAACTTTGAGCTGGCTCCTGCTGTCCTGTATACAATATTTCTAGATACAACTACTTGCTCTCACACCCAAAGACATTGTTCCTATCCCTTCTGTAAAAAAACAACAACTCAGGATTTAGAATCAAGTCTCTATCTCTGTTAGTTTCATAGTTAACGCTGAGAAAAAGATAATTGTCTAAACGGTGGAAATCCCAGATCAGCACCACAGTCTAAATTGGTCCTGGGCCTGAAGCTGATCTGTCCACCAGATTTCACGGAAATCCATTTGTCAAGTTGTTGAGCTATCCCGCTGATAGAAGCAGACACGGCCCTCCCTCCCACCAAGTCACTTTTTATCTATTTATCCAGGGAGGGTTTGCTGAGCGTGCACACTGCTGCTCACTAGCAGCTTCACCACAGCCTTACTCGTCCTTTTACCCCCTCACAGATTTTTCCCAGCAGGCTTTAGGATTCAAACCAGCATCCTTCCAACTAAACAAGACTGCTTCTCTCAGCTTCAGAGTCCTGATGCCCTGGCTCATGCAAACCTCCCTCCTAGAACATGTTCATTCAAGTATTTTCTTGTAGGTTTTCTTATCCAACACACTTGGCGAAGACCAGCTCGGTCGAAAAGTTGCTTACCACAATAAAATACCTACATCCTGCTTAACATCATAGACAGTTGAGACAGCCCTGCCCCCTCGTCATCAGAGCAACCAGGCTGGTCGGGCCACTTCAGTGCATGACTGCTGCTGCAGCAAATCTGACGTGACTACAGTGCATCAGTCACACAGTGGTACAGAAGACAATGACACAATTCACAACTTTTACAAAAAACTGTATTTGCAAAAAAAACAAAAAAACAGGAAGATTTGCAAAGTGAAGTCTTGTTTTTCTTTTTTTTACAATGCCAGTGAAATTTACAAAACCAAAAAAACAGAAGATGCTGTGGGCTGTTGGAAACCAAAGTCTGACAAAACCTGTCAATACTGCAACAGATCAACAAAAACAGGTATTACGCAAAAGGAGCATGTGAATCAAAAACCATAACAGTCTAACAGGAAGAATTCATTGGTTTTGTTTTGTTCCCCCACATAAATATATTGTCAGAATGTCAGAACCAGAATGAAAGCCGCTGTGGAGACCGGCGCCAAGTCCCACGGGGTGTTTCAATGAGCACGACCGCCCGCTTACCCTGACCTTGCCGTCGAGCAAGGCACGTAACCCCGAGGAACCCCGGTGGAGCTGCTGGAGGTTACAGGTGATGGGGTTGTGCCTGGAAGCTGTGTGTGAATGACGCAGCATGGGGGCTCAGACTGGAAGAACAAGTTATCATAACATAACCCCGTGGTCAGATCATCGGTTACTATGGCTACAAGGCATCCATGACAACCAGCATCCAGGTGTAATTTGACAAATGGTTCTGAACAATAAAAACAAGTGCATACGGTTCGTTTTAAAAGCCTCCTTGACTTCATCTGACGGTTTCAGTCAGAGTTCATTAGGTTTTCTACTGATATTGCCCCTATAGTCACTGTAGTAGTGAGACAAAATACATCACGTATCTCCTGTCAACTGTAGTATTGTGGTTACAGGAGTAGGCTTTCTGCTGTTTTGTCACATTCATGGGTATTATTTTTGTGGATATGAAACCTAAACCCTTCTCCCTTGATAGAGAAAACAGTAGTGTAGATAAAGATTACTGTTCATGATAAATGTTATAATAGGTGAGATAACCGGGGGGGGGGGGGGGGGGGAGTCTGAAACCACAGAACATTTTTTCCATACTTTTCCAAAAACATTTTGTGTAATTCCAAACTTTTCAACACCTGGAAAAGACCCAATTCTCTTCCAGACCCGTGTAGTAACCCCGCCTCTCGAGAACACCCCGGCGGACGAGGCTTTGAGGCACTCGGTAACCACGCCGACCTGGGGAAGCGCTCCATCCAAAGCGGCCTCGGCTATTTCAAAGCCCTGAGGAACGCCTAAAAAAAAAATAGACACTTCCAAGACTTTCCAAATATGTGGGACGAAATTCAAAATGGGAATTTCTTCCAGGTCTGGCGGAGTAAAAGCGTCACGGAAATCGTCTTTTGCCGCCACTAACAGTCGTCATAGTATCACGTTGGAATCGGTATCCATCAAGTAAGTAGTGTGGATGTTAAGGCAGGAGCTCATACACACACACACACACTCATACACAAATTATGTTAGATGCCAGGCCTTTAAACTCCAGCCTGTCACACGCTCAATATTACTCTAACCAACAGGAACTCCACCATCACTTTCACATTGGTAATTGAAAAGGGTCGTCCCAAAAGGTGACATCCATCAGAATAAAAATAGACTTTCCCTCTGGGGATCAATAAAGTATCACAAAATGATTGCAGACAAGAAAGTAAAACCATTATTGAAGATGATCAAGACCTTTGCTTCCAAAACAGTAAAATATTAGAAGGATAGAATCTATTGAAAGAATGAAAGACTTCAGTTAGTGTTGAGTTTTCATCATGAGATGTTTGAGGCAGGACAAGGGGGACAGGAGAATAAAGGTCTAGTCAACAGTGGCTTCAACCCGTCACTTTCACTATTTTACCAGCCAACTAGAGTTTTACAATAGAATAGAATAGAATAGGACCTCTGGATGAAGAACCGTAGAGAAGACACTTCCCAGCATTCAGCTTGATGATAAACTCTATTGGTCTTTAATCACCTCAATCACAAATATGAGATCTCAAGTATGTGCCATCATATAAGAACATATTATAAAAGCGATGCAGTAGATCGTGAAGTCTAAAATCTAGATTCAAAACTTAAGAATGGAAATCCAAATTCAAAACTGAACCGGGAAACGTGTCCGATCGCGGCCAAAACCGGCGACTTCCTTTCACGGCTATTCCTGATTGTCATTCGATCCGTCGTTTCATTCAGCCGTCTTTGATTCAGAGGCTTCACAAAAGAGACGTAAAGACCACACCAGCATGTTAAGACACTCGTTGTAAATCATCTCCACGTCACACATGTCAGTGTTTCAGTCGCTATGGCAACACATGGGTCAATATCGGCCAAGGCGACAGTAACGTTAAATGAACACAATAGCCGTCAGGCGTTTCTTTTGAGGAACATTCAATATTGTTGAGGCGTAAACACGCCAGGGGACGAGGTTTGTTTTGATTCGCCACCATTCAGCCACCAGCAGCTCAATACCAACAAACCCGGAAGCTAAAAGTTCTCCTATCACTACTGAGGCATGATTCTCTGGAAGCTGAAAACGTAGTGTGCTACAAGTACTACCTTTACGAGTACACCTCAATGTGGTGTTAAATCCACTGAACCCAGTTTGACTGTGTGCAGCGTGATGCTTTTCTGCTGGAGGTATCGAAACACACCACGCCTAGCGGGTTACCAGTAGCGATGACACCCTCCAGGTTTGTTTCTACTGTGGTATTAATTACAAGGCCAATAGCGGTCGGTGTCATCAAAGTGACCGGTTCACAACGCCCTCCAGGGCATCGATGACACGTTTACTGCATCACAGTAAAAACAGGATAAAGGTACCACAGCTCACCATCCAGCTCCACGGTTACCCACAGGAATTACCATCGAAACCACTTCCACTTCTAGCATAGCCGTGCATTATGGGGATAATCAGCGCTGCAACACATTATTTGACCAATCAGATTGCTTGGATTGAAACCTAGTGTAAGTCCTACTCTATGCTGGTACTCTCTTTGGTCGCTCCATGAAGTTTCCTGTATCTGCAGAAGAGCTGATGTGCCGTGCACCTATAGCTACAGTATGTATTAAAACAACATACATCTGACTACATGTGGCTAGTGTGCTACTCTATACAAGTCTCAAAACCTCCAACTAACCTCAAAAAGTACAAGGAAATAACTCTCAGCCTTCATTTTGCATGGAGCACCGGTTCAGGTGAGCTGTCAATCACAGAGAGTATACTTTAGACTTTGAAAAACGTTTCTAAACTTTCTAGCCTTATGCATGTGGCGCCCGGAGCAGCTTTAAACATGTGCTAAAGATAATCTGAAAAAGCTCTTTGACTCAGGTCTGGTCTGGTGAGCTTTTCCTGCAGCCGCTGAACTGGAAGACGTAGAAGGAATGGAAACAACGGCCTTGGAGAATGTGACTGTATAGACTGTGTGTACTTCTGCGTCTATTACCTTGAGTGGAGTGGATGATGAAAGAGCAAGAGGCTCGCCTTTCGTTTCATCTCCCGTGTAAAAGACTTGTTGTCCATTCCTGCCGTTTGCTACAAGGTGCAGCTCAGCTTGAGAGCAGAAGAATCATGACCAGCCGTTCTGTGGTTCGTTTCACGCCACTGGAGATGCCAGATGGGCGGTGCTCACCACACAGGACAGTAAGCGCCAGAACGTTTAGACAATCGTGGATAAATCAAAGTATTTCAAAGTCAGTTCAGCTGCTTTTCAGTGATCGATCACTTACCTGAGACCATCTGAACTGTCCTGATGTGGTAAACCCCACCCATCTGGTACACCAAGTAGGATAAAACAGGCACTTAAGAGTTATTAGCAACTATAATTTGACCCAGGTCTGATAATACCATCAGATTTAACCTTTTGGCTCACCTGCCAGAAGGTGAATTTTTACCAGCCAAAATACTTTCCAGATAAAAGTCCCCCTGCTTCAACCAGGTACTGTGTGCTCATTTAAAACTCACTCACACACACACGGGATCGAGTTTGAAATTCATCACCAAGCGCAACAGAACTAAATATGAACGAGGCGTTCAAACGTCTCAAAGTGACGCTTACTGATTTATCTGCCAAACAAAAAAATCTTCCTGGCTGGTGTTACTTTCTGACCCTGAATACCTCAACACGACTAGACAGCAGCACCCAACGTAGATTCTCAGCTCACTATGTGGAGGCATGCATGTTTGCGTGTGTGTGTGTGTGTGTGTGTGTGTGTGTGTGTGTGTGTGTGTGTGTGTGTGTGTACAGTACTAGCAGCTGTATCTCAGTGGCGTTCAGACTGGATTTACTCGGTAGTGTTTCCTGTACTTTCAAACTAAGGCGCCACTCTACATTCACAGAATCCATAAGCATACCAACACACACACACACACACACACACGATCCCATACCTACACAAACGTTCACACACACTCACATTTGAGGCCGATCTGTAACACTCCTCCAAATAGTCTGCAGCTTTGAACTGAGGTGAATGAGGCTCGACTCATCCTTCATCCTCCACAAAGAAGCTACACTCTTTTCAACCACTCACACCGTGTGAATCCAGTCTACGAGGCGTGTTAACTGGGTAACCAAACCGGATCACTGGGGCAAACGCCGAGCCCTCCTCCACCGCAGCAGCTGGCCATTCACTGAAAAACTAGTTTGCTGCAGGAGTGAAGCGGTCACGAGGACGTCCACGTGCACCGCAGCACGAAAGCAACATATTGATCGCCCAAAGGTAAGCGGCGGGCGTTCTCTTTCTCTGTCTGATGAACCGCTACTTCCTGAAGCGTGAAATTCCCTCGACAGTTGAAGCCTCAAACAGTGAATTAACCAAAGTGAAAAACAGGGGGGGGGGGGGGGGTGGGGGGGTTGGTGGCCAAACCTACTCTTCTAAAAATAACACGGTAAAACCCAGCCAGTAAAATAATAGAAAAATAAAAAAACAGGGATGTGATTTTTAAAGTGTTTTCCAGGTTTTCGGACTCTCAACCTCCCGTTCATTCACAACGGGAGACTCTTCCTGTTTCTGTGTTCCTGACCACATCCCTGTCTCAGTGGCGTCTTGACCATGGCACTCTAAAACATTCACACACACAGGTTAAAGGTCAAACGTTTTCTCTTTTTAAAAACAAAGTCCAATGTCTAGACTATTTTCTGTGTTTTCTGTGTGGGAATAAACTGGGAGTGCAGCTTCCATCTCTCACCGACAGTGCTTGAAAAAAAAAAAAAAAAATCATCACATCACTGTAGAATAAACCAGGAAAGAAATTAAAAGAATAAAATCACAAAATAGAGATAATAAAACATCAAAACTGATATATCTCTCTATGTTCATTGTACTTACAGAGGAAAATAAAGAGGAAATAAAAGAAATCATCTATTAAAAAAAACACAACTCCAGTGTTTACCTTTTGACTTAGTGTATGTCTGCTTGTTTACAACAACAGGAAGCTAGTATTTGCACGGCTAAAAAAATGTCCGCCCGACTCATTTCTGAGACAAAAGAGGTCCTTCTTCAGTAGTACGCTCTGGTTGTGGTGAGGACAGTGTCCGAGCCCGTTGCTCCAGAAGTCCTTGTAGTGAGGAAATGTGGTTTTCCAGGCTGTCCGATAGTGATGCTGCAACGTGGCTCCGTCTCTCGAGGTCAACCTCTTGGCTCTTCAGGGGGCAAACAAACTTTTCACGCTTAAAATCCAGGTAATGTCCAGATGGAAAATAAGATGCCGACAGTTTCTTTCTCTTTCCTGGAAAGTTCTTGGATTTAAAAAAAAGGAAGAAAAAAAAAAAAGAAAGGTTGACCAGAAATCAGTCGGACACGCAGGCAGTGGCTTCTCTGTTGCCCCGCCCCCCACGGCTCCAACTTACAACCCACACAAATGTATGAGCTTTGGGGTTGAGGGTCCATAAAACACCTGTCATAAACAGTGTTGGCAACATATTCTCACACACACACACTTTCCCATGCTCTCTCTCTCACACACACACACTTTCCCATGCTCTCTCTCTCACACTCACACACACACACACTTTCCCATGCGCTCACACACACACACACACACACACACCACCCTATTGCCTCTCATATAGGGAATCCATTCCCCATAGCTCAGTGATTCACATGAGAAAAAGAATACTCCTGCACACCCAGTTTCACTTTGCTAGTGTTCACCCGATGCACAGAGCAATCCATCATGTTTACCCCCCCCCCCGCCCACCCCCATCCCCCCCGCCCCCCCTCCCCGTGTGCTGGAGTATTCTGATCCATCTGAACCTGCACACGCTGCCCTCTGGTGTCCGGAGGCCTTCACGTCACGTCACGTCTCATCTCATCCTGTTCTGCCTCATCAGAGGGACGATGCAGGAGGGCGGGCCCGCCTTCGTCAGGAAGGGGTGTTTGAGAAGCTCGCTGGCCGTGGCCCTCTGGGCGGGGTCTCGCACCAACATCCTGTCCAGGAAGCCCTTGAGGAGAGGAGAGACCTGGGAGAGAGAGAGAGAGGGGTAACAGGCCCATAGGTTTTACTGATATTATGTTGTAGTTTCTTAAAGGGGCAATAAGCATAGTTCTCATTGCCCCATAGCACAAAATGACCATAATACTGGCCACTTTATAAGGTATGTTATTATCTAGTAGGGCATTTGTACCCTCTCTGTTATCTTGAACCAGTCAACAAGGTGTTTCTGGTCCTCCACCATAGAGACTGTAGAGGTGAAAGTGGTGGTTCTGAGATGCTGAACCAACAATCACACCACGGTCAAATCCTGTTAGATCAGCAGAAACTAAACCACTTCACCATGTCTGCAAGCTTTATATATGGAGTGGCCTCATGATTGGCTGTTTGGAGGAGCAGGAGGACCTAACAAAGAGGCCGGTGAGTGTCTATGTGCAAGGGGATCAACAGGGTTGTTGATCAATACCAATTACTTCAGAGCTCAGCTGTGCCGTGGGACTCGGTTCATGTGTCAAGAAAACCAATGTCACATTATCACCTTCACTTTCACAAACGTTTGCCTCACAGCCATTGCAGTTATAGACAGGCAGCCCGTTGTCATTTCTCATCCTCTTGTACGAGAAAAGACGATGTGACAATTTCAAACAACCACTGATTTCCATTGGGATTGTGTCATTTCAACAAAGCACACAATGCAGACTTCAACCAAAGGGATCAAAGTCATCCTTGATGGTGCAACAGAGGCTGGCACCAATCAACCAATCACACTTGTTTCATTTCATCGTTGTACCTTGTGCAGATTCTTGAGTTTGGGAGGCAGGTTGTCTCGGATCATCTTCATGGCTTTGAGCGGCGGCTCGTTGAAGTATGGCGGCTCCCCGTCCACCATCTCGATCACCATGACACCCAGGGACCAGATATCCACCTGGATACAGGAGAAGGAGAGAGGGGGGGGGGGGGGGGAGTGAATTGAATTAAACCAGCTTGGATTTCCGCAAAATCCTGGCAAGAAACTAGGGTTGGAAGCAATGAGAGAAATGTTGGAACAATGAACCGGGGATGTGTTTAGGAGAAATGTTTGAGAACGCTGACGTAGTTTGGTTCTTCAAAGTCTTAAATTTGTATAGATTTTGTATTTTGTGAGTTAAAATTGACTCTCACAGCCCTAGTTTGCGTTACCTCTGGTCCATAGGGCAGTCTGGATATGAGCTCCGGTGCCATCCAGTAGGGCGTCCCAACCAGAGACTTCCTCCTCTGGACTTCCTTAGATACCTGGGCACAGAAGCCAAAGTCTGACAGCTTCACCTGGAGAGAGGGATGGAGACGGAGGAAGAGATGAGGGGGTGGAGAGAGAAAGAAACAGAGACAGAGGAATATCAGGTACTATTTTCCACAGAAACAGCAGCGGCTTGACGGCCATCACAACCCATCAACACCACACTGGGTCGGTACTGTAGTTATTCCTGCTTGTTAAAGGCTTCAGGGAGTTTTTCCTCGTGTTGGTTCAGTGCTAAAAAACAAAAGGTGTGGGGAAATGTCTGGCCGTGCGACACAAGGGTATATAGTGATGGTTTATTCATATCCCATAATAAAAATGTCTACAGAAAAAGGTATTGGGCAGCGAGACAACGTGAACAGAAGAGTCAAACAAACAACAACTATGAGGACTTGTGTCATCGCAGGCTTCCGCTGCCTAAATTACATTACATTTGGCATCTGACGGACCCTTAAAAACCTCCCCGTCCATCATACGCTCCAATAGTCACATATCTAGAAATCTGCCACCCACTGGTGTGAATCGGGGCACGATGCCGCCCACCCCGTTTTCTGAGAAAGCTTTTCTGTGCATGGGTGGGCAGACAGCGAACTCGCTTTTGATGTCGCCCACAGGGCCTGTTGCGAACCTCTGACAACTAGAAAAGGGAAACGAAACAAACCAGCAATGAATGCCACTGAATACACACACACACACACACACACACACACACACACACACACACACACACACACACACACACACACACACACACACACACACACACACACACACACACACACACACACACACACACACACACACACACACACACACACAGATAAGGCTAGCACTGTCTGGCTGAGCTTCAAAGCCAGCAGTCGTCATAACTTTTACCTAAAAAGTGTCTTGTTAAAACCCAACGGCAACATTAACCTGACTGTGTCCAACTCTAATTTTGAATAGAGATGGAAAAAATATTTACTTTTGAAGATACACACATACACACACACACACACACACACACACACACACACAGACCCACCCTATTGATGGGAAACAGTTCAGGGTTGACTACTTCCCCTGCAAGGCCAAACCACAGACAACAACTGGAGCCCTGCCCCGGCACCACCAGGGCAGAAAACAAACTCACTCTACCTAGAAAACTGAAAAAGGAGCACTTGCAATTAAGTGCTGCAACTGTGTGTTGCAACTTGCAATGTGTGACCTTTGCTTGTGTTCTTACAACAACGGTCAAACGTATCTTCCGAGAACGTACGCAACCTCGATTCGTGCTAGACCTCCGTATGGCCGGCCGCATGCCGCTTCACTGCACCTGCGCCAACATCAGGTGCCTCCTGGGTCTCTCTACATGTACGATTTCATACGTGCCTTACTTTTCATAACTTGAACGTTGATAGATCATGCTCTTTCCTGTGTTTCTAAACCGGTTAGGTTTTCTTAAGGTTTGGGGCTGTCCAAATCAGTGTGTATTATCAGGTTATGGTCACACTATCGGCAGTAACCCTGAAACATTTCATGTGGAAAGTCCGCTGTGGCTGAAAGTGGTAACCATGCAAATATACGGTGTCAAAAGTGTAATAATATAGTGTAATGTTTTGTTCCTCATATCAACAGTAATAATGGGTTTCATGCAGCCCTGCAGGAGCGGCGTTACCACAGAGCAGACCGGCAATGACTGTACTCTGAGAAATCCATTAGCAGGGTTGAGATGTATCGAGAACGAAGGACCGTGAAGCAGCGCTCACAGGTGCCTCCTCTGCCTAACAACAAACAACAACGTGAAGCAAATGTGCTCTGTAATGTGACCGTGCAGCGCTGCAGGGTCACGCTCACTGCTCTGGGCCAACGACACAACGACACAATGGATAAAACCACATCTCATGAAGCTTTCGAGCCACAAACACTCAGCTGTCATCATCTAGGCTGCTGCGGTTCACACGGTCGCTCAGCTCAGCATCACACAGATGACACATGCTGCATACATGTTGCTGTGAGAACACACCCAGCAAAACCCTGAACTAGGACTAGATATTACTTCAACGCTTTAATATTACAATTTAAACAGACTGAGCTCAGTAATAATAAAATCATCATCATCAATAATAGTAAGAACTGAACCAACACATGGTAACCAATAGGAGACAGCAGCAACCAGCATCATCACAACAGACTCTGGACCTGTGACAGGTTTAATGTCACACCTGGCTGAACGGTGGAAGATGAGTGATAACTAGGGTGGGTCAACAAGCCAGACGGTTTACCAGACTACAGAGTGACCCCTCAACTGTCTCTGGTTTCCTACCAAATTGGCCGGTAGAGCAGACAAACTTACCAGGCAACAGCCAAGAACTGGCAGCTATTGGCTGGTGCCTGGTGTTAATTCAGCAGTCTGGTGGCAACATCATGCAGTGGTGCAACTGAAACACCAGTTCAGCAGAATCTCAAACCAACAGAGTGTGTGTGTGTGTGTGTGTGTGTGCGTGCGTGCGTGCGTGCGTGCGTGCGTGCGTGCGTGCGTGCGTGCGTGCGTGCGTGCGTGCGTGCGTGCGTGCGTGTGTGTGCTGTTGCCAAGTTCCTCTTTCCCAGCACTTGCTGTGCCACCATTTACTTTCATTTTCAGCAAAAAGGAGAAACTTGCTTTGCAACAGGCAGGAAGTTATTTGGCACCAGCCTCGATTCTCAAGTAGCGGTTAACAGAAGTATTTATTTCCGGTTATTGGTAAAAGGGAAAAATGTTGGTTATCATTAAGCAAAAATGTTATTAGGTAATATTCTCGGTGGCTGCTCTCATGCAATGCAATGTTGAGACACATCCTGCCAATAGGATGTGAGCTGCAGGGTTTCAGGTGCAGGGACCTCCAGTGTAGTTTCTAACAACCCAGGTAGTTCGGTGCTTTTTTAGTAGAGAAGGTGCTGCCCCAGCTGCATTTAAAGGGTAATTCCGGAATTTTTCAACCTGGCCTCTATATCCACAAAATCGCTCCGGTAGATCGGCTCAACCGGCAGTCACGAAACGGCGGCTCATGGCTCCAATGTAATCAAGGGCATGTCCAGGCGGTCAAAGTACGTCCACTACAAGTGCTTGATTTTGCCACTGACAGGCTCAGATTGTTATTCATGTGTCTGACAACATTACTGAAAGGATCGCTACAGAAATAGACCGTTTTTAACCAGAGGACAAACCAGAGAAGAGGACGGTTGTTTACATGATCCTCTTCTTGCAACGAGTGAATCCTCTTCCTTTCATAGACCACCTTTGTCAGAGTTGAGAGTTCATAGTTGTTGTTAAAAAAAGGTCTATTTCTGGTTAAAAACGGTCTATTTCTGTAGCGATCCTTTCAGTAATGTTGTCAGACACACGAATAACAATCTGAGTGTCAGTGGCAAAATCAAGCACTTTTAGTGGACGTACTTTGACCGCCTGTACATGCCCTTGATTACACTGGAGCCATGAGCCGCCGTTACGCGACTGCCGGCTGAGCCGATCTACCGGAGCAACTCCGAAACTTTTGGGATCTACTTAAAGGTATGATAAGCGATTTTGTGGATATAGAGGCCAGATTGAAAAATCCCGGAATTACCCTTTAAGCCGATAACATGTAAAAGCAGAGCCTAGTGTAGGAGGACACAAGGTCTATCAACGTTGCAATACCTGCTGGTCGCCGATAGAGGCCGATAGAGTTTGAAAAGAGTGTGCGGTACGTACCCTGCCATCGTGCGTGAGGAGGATGGAGTCGCTCTTGATGTCTCTGTGGATCACCCCCTGGGTATGGAGGACGGACAGGGCCTTGAGGACGGACAGGCACACCGTCGCAATCTGCTCCTCGTTCATCCTGCGAGGGGAAGGAGGCGTTAGAGAGACGCATCAGTTCGGGTGTTTTACTACCTCCACGATGTGATGTCATTGGTGTTGTTTTTTCCTGGTGACGGTTTCTGAAGCACCGTTGATGAGACGCTGCACCCACAGTTGATTCCTCACACACTGAAGACAGACTAGACAGTGGATTTTTAGTGTTAAAAGACAGCCCACAGACAACCTTTGACCTTTAACCTCTGCGTCTATGTTGTAGAGAATCATGGTCAAGACGCCACTGAGACGGGCAGGAGTTTTTAACGTGCATGTGGTCAGGATAAAAACAAAAACGCAATAAAAACAGCAACAGACTAATAACACAATTTATTGCTTTATTGTGACTGTTACTGTTTTATTGCTCGTTTTATATCCTACTATTGAATCCTATTACCATTTGCTGCTGCAACAACCTGATTTTCCCCTCACCCCTCCCTAGTTTCATCCACCCATCTTTCTAACAAACACAAAAAAGGAGGAGAAAAAAAAGCTGTACGTTCAATAGAAATGCACTGAAGTTGACGTCCTTAAAAAACTTGCTATGCTGCTATCAATGACAGCTTTGGGTGCAGAAATGAAGAACACACTAGGTCATACTGCCCCCTTATGGAAGCAAATGTTTTAGAATTTAAGGGACAATCGGGCAATGTAAAAAAAACAGGATATAGTGATGATTATAGATAGATATAAGTGATGCAGCTGTATGTCTAAAAGGGTTAAACACACATTTCTAGTGATTACAACTGAATAAAAAGGTTGTCTACCCACTAGCAAAGGCACCCCTACAGATAAGTAGCCACATAGTAAACACATGCCCTAATACTAAGATTGTCTTTAGTTAAGTTATGTGTGACCCTTGCTGCTGTGTAATGACTTTTATTTTGTTAGCAGCACTTTATAAATACATTTGACTCCCCTTGGAGGACCTAAAATACTCCCCCACCTGGTGTGTGTCACGATGTCAGTGAGGGCCCCTCCCTCCAGGAACTCCATGACGACCCAGAGCTCGTCCCCCACCAGGTAGCTGTTGTACATCTCCACCACGTTGTCATGGTGATAGTCCCGCATGATCACCACCTGCAGTTACCACGGAGACAGACGGACGGGGGTTACATAACTCGTTAAACTCAAAAAAGGGGCGGCGAGGTGACCTGGCGCGTAGAGAGGCCGTCCTGTAACTGGAAAGCCGGTGTTGTGTCCATCAGTGTGTCCTTCTGCAGGGTCCTTCGTAGGGTCCTTCGCAGGGGTGGGCGATAATCGTGTTTATAATCGTAATCGCGATTTTAATGATGTAATCGTGGCAAATTTTCAAAATCGTTGATTTCGATTGTTATTTAGGCTACAAGAACGAGGAACGTCTAGAAGCGCCAGTTAGCAAAGCAACCAGTGTGAGAGAGTGTGTGTGTGTGTGTGTGTGTGTGTGTGTGTGTGTGTGTGTGTGTGTGTGCACATCAGACGTAACATCACTTTCCCGTGAATGAATGGGCCAAATACTTTGCCCAATACTGCGTTCATGAACTGTCCCCTTAAAAAATACTACGTGGTATTCAGTCACGTCCCTCCGCCCCGTCCAGTAACGTCGTGTTCAGACCGGTTTGGACCGGTCGCTTTTTGCGAGCCGCGAGCGAATGTGTCAAGCCAGGCAGGAAGTCAGACACAGGAACGGCATAGAGCATCCGGTCAATTTCAAAATAAAACAAAACAAATAAAATAATCGTAATCGAGGTAAAAGTTTGAAATAATCGCGATATTGATTTTTAGTCATATCGCCCACCCCTAGTCCTTCGGCAGGACAATGAAGCCCTGCCTGCTCACTCATTTCATGTGATGTGGAACTGAGACTACAGTTACACTTGTCATCGGAGGAGAAATGCATAGGAATTATGGGTCAGAGTCCTGCTGGCTTTCTATCCTACCAGATAGTGAATTGCATTGAATTGCATTTTAAAGCATGTTCTTAATTAGACGTTGGCTACAGGAAGCCAAGACATGGGTGAGGAAAACACCCTGCAGTGGATGACTGTCAACATATGATCACTATTTAGTAGGGCTGGTCTTCAAATACATGAAGGCCATGGAACAGAAAACACGACCTTGTGATATTGCTCTTGACGCATCATCTCCGTGGTGATCATCACACCCTTTGGACACCTTGACGTATTCATACCTCGTTGAAGAGGAGTTCTCTGCGCTGCTGTTTCCTCAAGTCCATCTTCTTCACAGCTACCAGTTTCCCAGTGGTCTTCACCGTGGCGATGCACACGATCCCCGTGGACCCCTCCCCGATCTTGATGTAGTGGTCCAGGTAGGTCCGCGGGTCCCCGGGATCCACCACCATCTGCAGCGCCGCTCTGAACTGCTCGTGGGAAACCCTCTGGGGCTCCCTCTGGGGAGAGCGGGCCTGGGGCGGAGGACCAGAGGCCGGGGGCCCAGGGGGGCGTGGGGCCGGGACGCCGGGGTGAGGGGTGTGCGGGTGCTGGCTGGTCTCGGGGCCCAGGGCGGGGTGGGAGGTGTGGTGGGGGTGGCTCATGGGGGGCTTGGAGCTGGAGGAACCTCGGGTGGAGCCGCTGGAGGGGCCGTTGTGAGGGGGGGATTCATGGTGTCGGCTAGGCTGGGGGGAGGAAAGAGAGAGGGGGGGGGGGGGGTCATCATTAGATTTACTGTAAGAGCTGAGTACAATAAATACAATACTTGTTCATTCATTCACTTATGGTTCATTTCCCATTTTTATCAGGATGTCTGCAAGTTACATTAAAGGGGGGGTATCATTTTGGGCTATTTAAACTGTTCCCGGGGGTCTTTACAAGACGTTTGTGAAGTCTATATCAAAAACAAAATCCTAAAACCAGCTTCCGTGGTGTTTCAGTCTCTCATTTTCTCCATTGTAAAGAACAGGCTGTTTTGAGGGCGTGTAGGTTGTATGTAATGAGCACTGCTCTGATTGGCCGCGATTGAGGCGTGCACTGGAAGATGCAGATGCACTGGAACACATTTAGATTGGAAGTCAGGAAGACCGACTTGAGTACAATGGAATGCACCATAACCAACGGCTTGCGGCACTGCCGTGAGCTGCATTTTGCAACAACGTAAATGGGATTGGTTGTTCACCTGGGCGTGGGCATGCTCTGAGAGGGGCTGGATCTGCACCTAATGACGTCCAAAAGAACCATTTTCTGAAACGGGACGTTTTTCTCCTATCTTTGGCACCATTTTGGGAAAAAGGAAAATAGAGAAAAATGGGTTGACTTCCAGTTTTCAAATTTTCTCAGCTGCTTAAGGAAGTAATTTCCTGTGGAACATGTATAAGCGCCAGGAATAAACCGTTTTCCATGATATGGGGCCTTTAAGACCTATTAAGACCTTTTTAATGCCGTTTAGAATGAATTTCAGATTTGAAAATAACTGGAGACTATCAGAGGAGGGTGTGAATGAAGAGAAGACCACCTCTAAAACTGAATTTAAGACTTAACATGTTTAACTGTACTCAAGTTCACATTTTAAGCCTGTTTATATAACTTCCATCACTGTCACTGCTCCATACGATGCTTCTCAAGCGTGTGGTACCCAGGTTTTCAATCCAACCGATCACTACAGCAGCTGATTTCAATGGTGGTATACAGGGACAACAGGACCACACACACACACACACACACACACACACACACACACACACACACACACAGTACAGGACAGTGAACTGTACATGTCATCTTGTTATCACATCCTTGTCACCGGGAGTCAGCAATCAGAAGAGAGAACTGGGAGAAGAGCAGCTACAACGAAACTGGGGAGCAGAGAGCAAAGTGGCGAGCGCTTTCATCCATCAGCCAGTCTCTCATTTTGCACCCGTCTGCCTTCCCGTCTGTCAATCAAGCCCCTCGGGGACGCCGCTCCTCTTTCCGTCTGCCCTGGTTTCACCCGCCCACCCGCCCATCTTCCTTACCTGCCCGGTGGGGCTGCGTCCGCCCTCGCTATCCGTCCTGGGGTAGGTGTTGAAAGGCCGCGTGGTCTGCTGGGCGGTCTTCATCACGCCCTCCGTCACGGGCAGGTTGGGGGTTCGGATGTTGGGCCCAGAGAGAGGCCTCTTGTCCCTGGGAGACTGAGGGCTGCCGTCCCTCCCCGTGTAGCTGGACTTGGGCCTGCGGTCGCTGGGCTGCTCCCTGCGAACCACTGGGTCCTGGACGGAGGTGGGGTTGGTTGGAGGGAGGGAGAGAGGGATGGAGAGAAGAAGAGGATGTGGTGGAGAACATGTAAAAATGTGATGTGGTTGATAAGTTGATTAATCTACACTTATTGTACTATTGACTCATATATGCCTCTACTGAATCGCTCGATTTTACAAAGAAACTAGCACAATAATCCCAATTATTTTGCTGAATATTGTGATCAGAAATAAACCACACCGAGACTTTCAGCAGAATAGAAAATATAACAAACACTTCAATATCCCCAAATTATACGATTATTATGGAGATATATGATTGATTACCTCTAAAAGAAACTAATGAATTTCAGTCCTTATGTTAGACACCGATTCTCCTGTGTTCTTCTTCTACTCATCTCTGGGCTTCCTCTGCCTCCATCCAGTTCCACAAATATCTACTTTTTTTAAGTTACATGGGATTGGCCATAACTTCCTTGTGGTCCGGCTGTCTGACTCAACAGGTACAAGGCATACTAAGGGCTGATTTGTGGGTGGACACCAATTCTCTGCTACTGTGACTGGTCAGTAACTACTAACTGACATATCATTGGTCCAGAGGAAAGCTGTCGTACCTGCTGCTGTTCCCGAGGCTCTCTGTCTCTGGGAGGGGGAGGAGGAGGACCGGAGCCCGGCCTGTCCCGGTGGGCCCTACTGGGCTCTTGGCCCCGGGGCTGCTGCTGCGGCCGACCCAGGACCCCCTCGTCTCTCTGGGGGGGGCGGACAGAGCGCTGACCCTGGCGGGGGTCACCTCGGTCCCCTCCACCCAGGTGGTCTGGTCTGGGTCGGTCTCTGGGGAAAAGCAGCGCGATGGTGAGATTGGTGTAGATGCTCACAGGTACTGGAAGCACACAGCTATGTGGCTAGCGCTGATTAAAGTCTTTCTCCATGTCTGCAAGTTAGCAGTCATCACTTCTCACCGCACAGCAGAGACAGCCGGATGTGACTAGCATCACTACAGGTGAGCAAAAGTATAAAATACATGTTCGGACTTCATCGGTGCCCTAAACCACACGGTGTAACCGGGGATCTCCAAGTACGTGCTTGTAAGCTTTTCCCACCTCGGTATTTATCTGTATTTATCTATCTGTATTGATCTATCTGTATTTATCGATCTGTATTTATTATATTTAAGTGTCATTGACCTTGAACTCAACTGCAACTTGCGTCATTTGTTCATAAACCTTGCAGTGTCCGTCTGGAACTGCAAGCTCACATCTTTGCCATACCTGTCTTGTCTGTCAGTGTGTGGGTAGTGTCTGTAGTGAGGATCTCCGTTCTCCTGCCCTCCTCCTCCTCCTCCTCCTACTCCTCCTCCTCCTCCTCCTCCTCCTCCTCCTCCTCCTGAGGAGCCAGAGTCCCTCCGAGGCTGGATGGGGGGGCTGCCTCGCCGGAGGGAGTTGGAGCGTGTCACAGACATGGTGTCAAACTCATCCAGCAGCCATGTCAGAGAGCCATCCACCCCCAGCTTGCTGCCACGTACAATAGTCTGTAGACAGAGACAAACAAATAGAGTCAGCAGGACTGTCACTCAGACAGGAAAATAAACACCAGGCAGCAGCCAGGCGGTGGTACATTTGGGCTGCAAAGTTTGTCTTCTCAGCCATTTTGGAAAGAGCATTTTGAGGTTTTACTCTATTCAGCTCTATATTACTCTAAGACCTTTTAATGCTACCAGGAACTGAATTTCACAAAATTGAAAAACCCAAATAAATAAACAAAGCTGGCAAAACCAACCTATTACTGTTTGCACATAGCTAGTTAAAGTTTTAAAGTATAGATGTGTAGTGCAAAAAAAGGACGACAGGAAATGAATTGAGTGTTTAGTGAATTAGGTTTTGCATTTTGTAGTAACAATAATTCTGTATTAATCTAAGAGTCTAATCTAATACTTTTTAAGTCCTTAAATATATATTTTAAGGCTTTTAAAGCATTAACTTTTTGAGGCCTTCTAAGGAACCATGGACACCCTGTATAACTGACTGTTGAATTTTGGGATTTCCAGCTGATTAGAAAATGAATTTCCAGCCCTGTTGTCAAGAAAAAGAAGCAGACTTGGGTTTGGGAGAAACCAGTCGGTGTCGAGTCTTCCTGAAGGTTTCCTGATAAACAATCTAAAAACAGAGGAGAGGACCTGGTCTGATTCTATTCATAGACCGCCAGCATCTTCGGCATTCATCACATGCATTGTTTGTGGTGGCATGAATTCTTTAACGTTTATTATTTGTCAGAAGAGACAATCATATTTACCGTTTGGTCCTGTACATTCACATTGTTATCTAGAACATTGTAAATAAAGCCACTCAACTCAAAAGACAAACTTCCTCATGGTGCCTTGTAAAAAGTGCCACGAGGAACTGCAGCGTGGGCCTATTTCCTGATCCGGGCCTGACGATTTTTGCTCAGCTACTTCCACCATGACTCTACAACATGCAGCACCATTACCAGCTGACAGAACAAGTACAGATTCAACAGTACAACTCATGAAATACCAGAGCACCAGAGTGTTGTCTTGACATCAGAAAAAGATCAGTCCATGCAAATAGATGAAGATGAATAAATGAAGTACGTTCTCCTGGTATGCAGTGTCATACAGGAAGAGGATCATGGGTACTGTGTGTTAAAACACAAGTGGATACTGCTCAATAAAAAAACTGAGTGGCAGTGTGGCGACCATACTGTGGTAAAAAAAAATAAAAAAATTCACCATTTTTTTGTTTTGGCGAGCTGTTTTCTAATCCAGAAATGTGTTTATTGTGTTATATTCCTTCAAAAGGCAGCCAAGACTGACATTAAACATTTTTAAAAACACGTCAAGCAGTTGTAACAACACCTTTTGTTTTTCTTGCCCCTCGCTCTGGTGACCCCTGACCTTGCGTGGCTCTACGGTGGTGATGATGGTGGCGTCGATGAACGGCTTGGGCCTCTTGGCCGTGTCCTCGATCAGCGACTGCCATTGCCGCGGCAACCCCACAAACTTCTGCTCCTGCTCGTCAAAATCGGTGTGCACGCGATGCTCAAAGTTAGACGGGGCCGAGATCTGGATACGAGACTTCTTCTTTTTGGTGAACATGACGGCGGCTGAGGTGGCTGCACCCTAGCATCAGACCTGCAGAGAGGAGGAGGAGGAGGGAGAGAGAGAGAGAGAGAGAGGAAGGTTAGCAGGGAAGACTGAGCAAGGTGACAGACAGAGCGGAAGATGTGCAGAGCGCAGTAACTCATAGTATTTTAAAAGTAATTATGAGCCTTTAAAACTGCATCGGATACCAGTTGGGTGTTTACCACAAAAGAAAATACAATCAATGAGTGCTAGAAAGTTTAGACTCCTTACGTCTCTGTGACTGACCACTTATCTAACACCACCTGCATTAGTGTCGGTTAAAACAGAGCCAACAATGTAGGATTCAGGATTCAGGATTCAAGTCAACCTTGTCAAATGTGTTCATGAAGTACTTTTAATTGTGACAAACGAGAGAGAAGAAACATATCACACATTTTAAGATATGAGGCCACAGTGTGTGTGTGTGTGTGTGTGTGTGTGTGTGTGTGTGTGTGTGTGTGTGTGTGTGTGTGTGTGTGTGTGTCTCTCTCTCTCTAAGAGTTTACAACCCAACTGGCTTATTTCAGCCCATTGAGCATTCAGCGGCCTAGTGGCATTAAACCAGCTGTGACCTTTAGCTGAAGGTCACCAACAGTCTTAACAACAATAGGCTCACTGCTGGTCTCCCATTACTAATGACAGGACAACTGCTCAAGCATTTCCTAATGACAGCCAGGGGGCTAAACATCAGTCAGATAGCATACTCCAGTCTGGGTGGAGGTGGGGGGGGGCATCAATCTGTGGAGGAACTCCTTCCAAGTAATGGCCGAGCATCAGAGCGATATCTACGTTCACATACCGGTGGCATTTACCTTGAGGCCAACTTCACAAGGAAGTGCTGGTGTTGAGAGAAATCAATTTCTATGTGCTGAAACACACATGTGCACATACACATGTACACACACACATACACACAAGCGCACAAGAGTACTATCACTAACTAACCAGAAGACGTACAATCTTCTCAGTAGGTCAAAAGCCTGATGAAGGTGAAGCCCAGTTGGTTCGTACTGTGGAAACTGTGTTTTGATTCGTCATTCCTCTTGCCACCTACAGGGGGTGCTACAACTTGCATAGCACGATTTTATGTTTCCACTAACGTTAGGCTAGATAACCATCCAGACATCTGAGAAACAGCAGGAAAGGTTCCCATGAGTTTAGACACTACTGTTTTGTGTAGCACAGCGTAACAGGCAGCCAATCAGGAGCCTGTTTGATTACAGAGCCATTGTTTTGCTTTGATTTGATTGGCTGACGGTCAGAGAGAGCGTACGGTGGCCAGTAGGAACCAAGTTTGAGAAGAGGCAAAGACCAACAACTGTTTATAACTGAGCCATTCAAACGCTATCGTCTCAATCATCTCAGTGTATTGATGACCCTTATTGATTCATGTGTCACAACTACATTTTACCAGCATTTGGCGGGCAGGTGATTTCAGACCCTGCTTCAAGCGTCAGAAATCCTGCTTCAAAAATCATCTGAAGCACTGCACTTAGCTTGAATATAAATATTTGTACACACGCGCACACACACACCGAACCATGTTGCTTTGTCAGTAGGCATCAAAAGAGACACTCCCTGTAATCAAACAGAGGCCTGCTAGTGGTAGGTGGTTCATAAGCAGACCGGGCCATTCCCAGCAACAGAGCAGAGGGGGGCAACACAGGAGGGGTGGGGTGCAAACTCAGTGGCTGCAAAGAATGGGTGTTAAGTGCTTCCCCACTAGTGGATGTGTTATCGTGAGGACAATGCAGAAGTGTTAACGGTGGTGAATCTGAATCTGGGTTGCACCAGCTCCTTTTCCTATGTAAAGCACTTTGGATTGCCTTGTTGTACGAAATGTGCTATACAAATAAACTTGCCTTTGGGTGTGTGTGGTGGGTTGTGTGTGGTGGGTTGTGTGTGGTGGTGGTGGTGGTGGTGGTGGTAGGGAGGTGTTAAATGGCATAACTCCACCTCTGGAAGTAACCCTGCTGGCCTGGGATTAAATCCTGGAAGAGCCGACACTCTGTAACCCTCTCAGTCTAGCTGCTCTAAAAAGGGAGTCGACTGCACACTTTAAAAAATGACCAAAAAAAGGGGGATAATGTTCAGGGATGAGGGGGGGGGGGGGGGGGGGGGGCAGGAGGACAGAGGGATGACTTTAAGGCTATTTAATACCTTTTTAATGCTATCTGGAATTGGATTTAAGACCAATTTAACAACCAAAATAAACAAACGAATAACCCTAAAAACCGATTATTTCCGACTGAGCATCGCCAACAAGAGCAGTATGAGAGAAAGGATGCCAGAAAAAATAATTGTTTAGGGACAGGATGTCAAACTGTGTTCATTAAAAGCAGATGTGATGAAAACAAAAACATGTTTGGCAAATTGCATCTGTAACCGATGCCAATAACCAGCTTCGTATTAAAAGCAAACCTGCGTGACGAGGTGAAAAAAAACAACAACTATTAGGTGTTGAATTCAGATAATTTAAGAGTTTCTCTGTCTTTTTAAGGACGTGTAGATAAGTGGATAAAGGGCGGGTGAGCTGAGCGACTGCGGTGGGTCAGAGTCAGAGGGCAGGAGTCACGTTGCCAAGCTCAGAGCTGCAGCACTAATAAAGCCTCTCACAGCGGGAGCGTTTGAAGTGCGGCGGGACCCACCCAGCGACAGCCGGCAGCGCGGCCTCTACACACTCATAACTACATGCAAGGCAACCAGAAATATTAGCCGAGTGGAATAATTGCACAGAAATGTATCACAGGAGGCACTGGTGCAGAAACATACTGGCAACCGTGCAAAGTGGGTGCACAAAGACTGGAAGATGAACAGTATATTACAGATATCAGGGTTGGGCGAGTGGAAACATCACCAGTGGAAATTCTCTTGCAAATTTTAGCACAGAAGGTAGCCTAAACACACCTGAATACTAGGACTCCTCCAAACTCCTCTTGCTTGTGCATTGAAAGCATCATCAAGTGTACACCACACACACACACACACACACACACACACACACACACACACACACACACACACACACACACACACACACACACACACACACACACACACACACACACACACACACACACACACACACACACACACACACACACACACACACACACACACACACACACACACACACACACACACACACACACACCGTCAGCTTATCTGTCTCCTCCCGCCCAGCACGGACAAATACATCAGCCCTCGGCTAAATACCAGACAACGGGCCGACAGGATGTATCGCCCAACCCCAACACATATCCCTCCACATAGAGACACTGCACTCAACAGTGTGAGTGCAGTTGTACAGAATTCACACCCTCAGGCAGGGCGTGTTTACCACATGGCTAAATGGATAAGTTATTTTTCAGGCTGACAGAGTTTAATGAGAACAGAGAAGGAAGTATAAGTCTCCATATACTGCAGTTCAACTAGGGCTGAGCTATCAACGATACAATAATCCAAATCATTTTACTAGATATTATTATCACTATTACTCTCTAAGATTGGGGGAACAAATGTATTTAGTCTTTGCACCCCATCTCAACATGTTAAAGATTTTCAACTAAATCACAAGTTCTTTGTGGGGGTTTTTAAGGATTTTGCAACCAGCAAAAAAAAAATATTCTTCTCCCAACAACGTGGTTACCACATATCTGAGAAATAACTTTTTCCAGTCAAGAGTTTGGTGACAACAGAGAACAGGGTGTATAAATCACTGTGGAACCCTATCATTAGTGTTCAGATGACAACAGCACTCCAATCAATCAATACATCTGAACTCCAGCCCACAGAGAGTCAGTGCTGCTTTAAAAATTATATTAATGAAGAATGGACGAAGTGGCTGTCGGGATTTCATTAATGACTACATGGAGCACTGTTACATAAAGCATCATGTACAGATACCCTATGATTATGGCCACTACTGGCAAGATGGGAACACTTAGGGATGTTTGTTTATGAGTCCTACTGCTTTATTGAAAACACAAGGAGCTATAATAGACAGTATATCAATCTGTGAAAATTGTCAAGTGTGGATTGAGACAGACATTACACATCTTATATTCACAGACAGGGGTCTGGACATGAATCAAGGATTATGGCTTTTAAATCCCAGGCGTTTTGCTGCTTCTCGAAGGTTTCTGGAACTGCGAGCTGAAGGGCTGCTGGGGAAAAACAAGGTTTTATGGCACTCGTCAAGAGCCAGCCAACGATAAGGTTTAAATCTCACGGAGGCCGGTGCCCCAAGGCAAACAGATTACAACGCTCTGACCTCAAAGCTGCTATTTGATTTGAGGGCGCTGCATTCACTGGGTGACACGCACATGGGCAATGGTAATAAAAACATCAACCAAACTGTGGGAGAAAACGCAGGATTTTGCAACACCATATTAACCTGATTCACTTTAGCTGACTGCCACATTCTGAAGTACACTGGGTATATTTTGCTATTCAGCAGTGAGACATCAAGCCTCAGACAACACGTGAGATGAGCAAGCAGCAGCAACGCAACAGTAAACATGTTTTCATGCATGAATGATGCAGTCTCCCTCTCGGCCAATAAATAACAAATATGTCACCTTGTTTTCACCAGTAGATGTAGCACCCCCCCCCCTCCCCCCACTGCAGCACAGTGGTGAGATGCATCATTCTCTTTTCAAAATGGGATCAGTGGCGTCTGAGATATGAGATATCGCATGTGACTGAATGTACGAACAATTTAGCACCCCCCCATCACGTGTGACAGACAGACAAATGGACAGATGGACGCCAATCAGCTAACAGCTAACCCAGCCAATCAGCAGCAAGGACCTGCTAAAACAGTCAAGTCAGCCAGGCAGACAGACAGGTGCTGGAGGAACAGGTGAGCTCCAGGCAGACAGACAGGGTGAGTGATTGACAGCTGCAGCAGGTGTGTAGTCACTCGCCCTCAACACCGAGTGCTTAGCCAACCAGACCCCCCGCCCCCAACGCCAAACAGGAAATGCTGTGAGGGAGCAGGCGGATGAGAGCAACAGGTGTCAGTTCATTCTGACTGCTAGACTATTTATTTTCATGTACAGTTACTGTAACATGTAGGGGTGCCGCAATCGATCGGCCAGCAATCGGAAATGGCCGATATTCAGTATAAATATGAGATCGGTGAATTCCGATAATGCTTTACAGTCGCCGATTGCGAAAACCGATCGATGACGCAAAAAATGTGAGCCTATTCTCATCAGATTCGGTGTCATTGTGGCTAACTAACCTAAAACATGTCGGCGGTGTGGAACTTTTACAAAGTGTGTGAGACAGATGCAACAACTGCCATCTGCAGTGTGTGCCAGGAAAAAATACCTTGTGGGGGAAGCAAGGTAAAAAGTTTCAACACAACAAATTTAATAAGGCACTTGAAGTCGCATCACCCAGCAGAGCATGGCGAGTTTGTTAAGCTGGCCGCGGAGAGTGAAAAGAAAAAGGCAGAGCAAACACCAAAACGGCCGCTAAGAAAAAATAAATAAATAAATAAACAATTGGTATCACAGTGTATCGGATCGGCCGATATGGGCCATAGACAATCGGTGATCGGCGATCGGCAGCAAAAAACGTTATCGGGGCATCCCTAGTAACATGAGTAAATGAGAAACATGCAGAAGCTTTGCCCCCTTTAAGAAAACAAATTAACAAATTTAACAAATTGGGACAACAAGCAAATGATTTGTTGAACAGTGGGCAGGCGGGCTGGAGGTGAACTGCCAGACACATAACAGATGCCGGCTGCAGCAGGCCTGCTAGCTGCACATTTTTATCTTCCACCAGACCATTTTCTCCTGTCATGAGCCATCAGATCACAGCTTTTAAATTTACACTCTTGAGGGTCATCCTGTTAAAGTGCATACCAAGTACTCACAATGTCACAGGTTTGAATCTGATGTGTAACTTCAGGTTTCCGCAGTCTAATTTTAAGACTTATTTTTCAGATTCGAGTATATTGGGGTACGTTGACCTCTTGACATTTGCTATGACCTTGAAATTGACCTTGTGGATCACGTGACCTTGAGATTACCTTTCCTGGAATTGAATCACCACATGTTAACTAAAATATACAGAATTTTCAGAGGTGTAATATTTTTTGTTTAGCAGCAATACAGATTCAAAAATGCACACCCACAGAGATGATTGATAAAATGCATTATAATGTGTATTTTCTACATGCATAGATTCCTCTCATGACCAAAACCCATCTTGGCTTTCCTGAAATTTAATCTCCCACGTTAACTAAAACATATAAAAGTTTCAGAGGTGTAATATTCTTTATTTAGCAGCAGTAATTGGTAATTGGTCGTTTCAAATTCATTCATAGTCCTTTCAATGGTAAAAGGGTGACAAAGTCAATATTTGCACACGCTCTTGGTTGGATTCTGACCGTTGAATTTCTCTTTTAGCTCCTCCAACACTTTCCTGAATAACTGAAGGTCTGATTTTTCTGATGAGGTAAGGTTACTTTCAGGAGAATTAAGTGGGACATCATAGACT
Organism: Hoplostethus mediterraneus; assembly: GCA_034670385.1. Lineage (NCBI taxonomy): Eukaryota > Metazoa > Chordata > Actinopteri > Trachichthyiformes > Trachichthyidae > Hoplostethus > Hoplostethus mediterraneus. The sequence continues at coordinate 991,369 of JAXDDW010000019.1, read as the reverse complement.
TGTTCAAGCTAGCTACTACTACAAGCCACTATCTCCCCCCGTCGCTAGTGGGGTTAGGGTTAGGGTTAGGGTTAGAGTTAGGGTTAGAGCGCACTATCTCCAGATTTGGTGTTGTGGGATCCCAACCAACAAGTACACCAAGTTTCATCAAATTCTGAGACGGTCGGGTTTAAAATGTCTGTTTGACACGGAATTACCCAAATGTCATAAAAAACTAAAAGGTAAAATGATATTGAAATACTGGTTTCTGTCAGTAAGAGTATTTATTCAAAGCAATGATTTCATATTATTGTTACATTTACAAAAGGATGAAACTAAACCTTCCCCTCCTCTACTTCTGTGAAGAGGGCCCATTAAAACATGAAAGAGCTACGCCGCTGCACCCTGCCACCCACTCAAACAATGTCACACTCACACTCACACTCACACACACACACACACACACACACACACACACACACTAAAGGGTCCCTCCTCTCACACAGCAAAACAAGCAGATCCCTCCCTGAACACAACAAACACTCAAACTCTGTTATTGCTTCTCTCTTTCCCCCTCCCTCCCACTCATCCTGTCTCTCTCTCTCTCTCTTTCTCTCACCCTACCGCTCCATCTTCCCTGAATCTGTCTCTCTCACCCCACCCTCTCCCCTCTCTCTGTCTCACCCCTCACATTCCTCCAATGCTGCCCATGCATGCCTGGGTGAGCAGTGAGAAAGCTCGTCCTGTGCGAGGGCCAGACAGGCTGATGAGCTCTGGACGGAGCGACTGTCCCCGGGCTGCTCTGGCCCGACTCGAAGCCATGGGTGGTCCGGAGTCCGAAAGACAGACGGTCACAGCGACGCTGTACAGTCGCATTAACCGTGAGCGTTTCTCAAACTGGGCACCAGGGACCGGGGCAGGAAAACTCCTGACACAGTGGCTGGTACGCCCCGAAATGCACCCGTCACTTTGACAATTTGATGAATTTTACCAGCCAGCTATATTTTTAGAACAGACCTGGACCTCCAAATAATGACTGGTTACCTGCCAAACTGGCAGGGATGTTGGGAGTCCCTATCGTGGTTAGCTGATGTGTTTCAATTTAACATTTTAAAAAGGGTTTTAATGTAAACCTATATTATGTTCAATCTTTCTGGATGGCCTAAAATTACCTGCCAGGGTCCAAAACCAAGGAAAATAACAGTCTCATTTAAAAATGAGAAAAGGCTTCATTGGGGAAAAAACCACACAGTCTTAAAAATGTATTGCTGTAAAACTCATGGAAAAAACACTGAAGTTGTTGGTTTCTGAGGATGAAATCATCTTTGCTTTTGAAACAGAGTAAAGGAATGCATGTCTTAATAAAAACCTTCAGATGTTCCCTGAGAACATTGAAAACATGGAGAAGGACTCCTGTTATAACTTAGGATGCCGATAGGGTACATGGGTGGTCCGGGGAAAGAAAGACAGTCAGGACAACACGATCCTGTAGTGTAGAGCAACACAAAGCACTGCTGGTCTCTTGGGAGTTCACAGAACTTGGGTTCAATTTCCTACAAGAATATGTCACCTCGTCTACGTGATTGGGAATCAGTGTGTTGGAGGTTGTTTTGAACCAAGCAGTCCATTCAAAAAATCTTCATCATCACCTTATTGTTTAACAGGGATGTGGGACTGCTGATGCAACATAATACATTTGGTACTTACTACTAATTACTACTTGCTGGTCAGACATTATCCATTTATCCAGAAAGAGTTTAAGACATCAAAAAGCAACACAATGTTGGATTCTTACAAGCTCAACTCCAGTTTTCTGCTTGTTTATAGAAATCTGTGCTGCAGAAATAAACTCTAAACTAAAGTGTGGTCCAATTCCATTTACAAACCCAATTGGCATGTCAGAGATGTAACACACACACACACACACACACACACACACACACACACACACACACACACACACACACACGATCCTTCAAAGAAATTTAATTATAGTGGAGAAAGTGTTTAGTGGTAACTGCTTATTATGATGAGCAAACCTGAAACACGTGGCCAATGTACTTTGTTGTTGTAGGTAAGATACATTAAAGATGCCTGAACATGAGATGCTTACAATACATCTCCTCAACGCCATGATGACACAAGACATAAAAACCGTCCCATCACGTTTAGCCTGCAGCTCCCTCGGCCCTCCTTGTCAAAAGCTTCGGGGTCAGCTGAAAGAGTGACAGGCGAAACCATTACTTAGAAAACGCCTCATCAGTGTTGGCCACCGCAGAGAAGGCACGCGTCACACATTTCCTCCCTCTGCTCTAATGATTTTCCGAGGCATACCTTGCATGCCTGTCTTCCACGACGAGACACGAGGGTTGGAAGGGCAACGTAAACACACTTCAAACAGCCTAAATAAATCCCGACAGGAAAGGATGATTCATTGGAGATATGGCTTAAGAGATTTTACCTTATCGTCCTGATACGCAAGAAGGCCAATGAACTACCTGACTTCAGACTTTATTGATTACAATAAATAAAAGATTTTAAAAAAAATAGGGCTTCATCTGTCAAGGCTGTCCACTCAAGCCCGTCGACCATCAAATCAGCCCTACAAACAATAAATCATTTTTAATCCACGAAAAAAGTGCAATTTGAATAGGAGGGAAAAAACATCAAATTCACAGTATTTACCACAACAACTCTCATATCAAAACAGTCTGCAATTTTTTTAATTCTGGTGCTGTGAGGAAGTATGACCTACAATTCAAGTGACAAATCAGGGAAAATCCTTCATTATATTCAAACCCTGCAAATCCGAAGCATCTTTTCTATCAAGTTGTAGGAAAAGCAATGCCCACATAGGGATAGGAATTGCATTATGCACTAACACAATGTCCAGAAAGAAAGAAAGAAAAAAAAAAAATCAATCAATGTCATGCACCCCCAATGACATGGGCCAAAACACAAATGCAGACAGCTTTTCAGAAACACTCTGATTCATTTCCGAAAAAGACAGTCATGGAGCAGCTAGCCAGACCGTTGTGTGATTCAGCTGCAGGCATCCGGCTCTTCTCAAACAATCTTATCCGACTATGGGAGAGATCAACTGAGAGAGACACTTCATGATTCAGAAAACCACCAATTAGTCAGCTAGTCAGACGGTCCTTATGTAATCCATCCCACGATCTCTGGTCAGCTGACCAACACCTAGAGGTCACAGGTCACCGGCCTGCAGGGGGGATAGGCTGCCCAGTAGCATATGCTGCTAAAGGAAATTCATGCTGCCTAAAACACTGAAAAGGGCAAGGCAAATTACTTCCACAGATCATGTTCAATGTCTTTTCTGTGCACCCACTTTTTGTTTTCAATTCAGGCACATGGGTGCTCTCCGGGAAAGATTTAGCCATGTATTGATAAAAAGCAGGACTATAAGAGAGGGGACGCTGATAATAGGTCAGTAACAGGCTGATTCAAATGTTGAGTGAGTCTCGTCATCATCAATATCTATGCTGTAACAGACAGTGGAGTCCTTTATAACAGCGCTTCTAAAGCTCTGGTTGGAGGCCACTGCTGGTCCACAATGTGTTGTGTGTTGGTCCCTTGTCTGACGCCATATTTAAGCTTTTTTGATATATGACATATGGTTTTAATCCAGGCAAGAACCTCACTTTATTTTTTTTAATTACAGGCCACAATGACATTTTAACAGCCAATTACATTTCTAGATTAGAGTAGGACCTCTAAATGACGGCTGGTAACCTGCCAACGCGGCTGGTAGAGTACACAAGGTTACCAGCCACAGTAGAAACGTACCAGTGTTTGGCTGGTGGCGATTTCCCACACTGGTTTTAACGCAGACTCATTATTTTTAATGTAAGGGGTCCTTGAAAGAGGCATTCCCCAAGACAAATAACACAAGCATGAGCTGGTCCCCGAGACTGAAAACACACAAGCACTGCTTCATAATGTGAGACGCCAATAAATACATAACAGTATTCAGGTTTTCATTGTTGTTATGGTGTCCTTACATTAGCTGGCCGGTGCTGAATCAGGGTGATAATTAATAGCCTGTTCTCACTACTGCGCACGCACACACGCACACACACAAACATCCCAGATTTATAAAGTGCTGTGCAAACATACACTGAGTGACCTTGGAGCTACTGACTGCTGTAACTACAGCAGCCTGTTCACAGCGCTCTGTGTATGGGTGTGTGTGTGTGTGGGGGGCAATCTCAGCGTCAACATTACACTGAGTGGGCCTACATCTGTCAGCTATTACAGTAAATGAGGGAGTTAAGATAGGTACCCGCTTGTTACACTTCCTAATGTTCCCATGACACACAACAGCATCGGCCTGCTGCCTCTCATGGGATAAGCTGCAGATCCCACACCTACAAATATGCAGAAAACAACCCCAAAACACACTTTTCTATTCTTAGAAACTCAACCGAAATAGCCTCGGCTTCCACGACACAGCCTAGATTGAACTAATAGACACATTATAAAGCACTGGCAACTAGACCAGGAAATCCTAAACTTCTCCCTTTTGTTTCTGCACGTTAAAACAAACCACAGCAGCCTCCCCTCCTGCACGATCTCGAGAGGCAGCGGACAACTATCACGTCTGTCCTCTTCCTCTCGCCATGTGCCACCGCCACTCGTGCAGAGACTGCCAGCAGAGTGAATGGAGGAATAGCTGGGTCTAACAGCTGCCTCTACGGTCGCAGATATCATTACATCCAGGAACAGGTTTGAGAGGCGAAGAGCCAGGCAGCAGGGAGTTGAACGAGACAGCCCGTGCCAAGCACACAAGGCTGTCTATTTGAAACAGACCCCCCCCCCCCTCCTTTACACTGTGTTTGCTCCCAAACAATAAAGTTATTATCCATTTTTGACTGACAGCTAATCCCTGGCGTGAGAGACTTTAAAGAACACAAGGAGTTTTGTTGTCGGCTCAGATACGTTCACTCGGTCCGGTAACTCTCTAAGTTGTACCAGCCGCTCGCGACTGCTCACTTTTACACATAAACTACGACATTAACGTAAAAACAAACGCGTTCGTTTTCGGGGATACTCACGTTAACTACTCGGTCATCCAACTGCGCTACGTTAATCCACCTGATCTCATGTCGGACACGGGAAACCACAACACAGTTCACGTCGAGAGAGGAAGAAAAAAAAAACAGACTCCGGTTAAAAAAAAAGTTATTTCCGCGACGAAATGAACTCCGTGAAACCGCCGTATGTCTCCGTAATAAAACCGAATGGGTGTGATAGAGTTATCGGTAACGACCGGGTGAGAAACGTTACCGTAAAAAACAAATAAAAGAAAGCTCTCTCTGGTTTATGATACAAAGTGTGTCGCATTCCTATGGTTTCAGCAAATGCGGCCCAGTATCATGACGTCACCGGGAAACAGGCAGCGAAGGAGAGAGACGCCCCTGAACGCAACCTGCTACTGGTGTGCGCGCGCGCGCGCGTTCATCGGCAGCCACATGTCCTGTCAAAGTGTCCTTGAGCAACATAATACACCCCGTCACTAATTGTAAAAACCTCTCCACCTCTTATTGCCCTTCCGTTAACACCGTGGTGTCCAGGCATGTGCCACTCAGGACCCAGAGTCTGCAGGTTTTTCAGTCCAACCCGAACCTGCATCAGCTCATTTTACTGGTTAGCACACCTTCATGCAGAGAGGAAGCAGCTAATTAGTGAAATCACCTGGTTTAGTGATTAGTTGGAAGCAAAACCTGACACCGAAACACCAACCAAATCCAAGTTTAAAGCCGCACTAGGCAGGTAGGCGGCGAGAGGCAATTGTTTGAAAAATGTGAAACTTTAATACCCACAAATTATGTAGTGTGAAGTCAGTAAACTGCACACGCCTTGACTTCAAGTGCTGTCGGAAAATACCGCTATTACAAGTTGAGTGCACATGAGCAGTGTCACCAAGATGTGACATTACAGGGCAGAGAGCATGTCAAGAACCGATGGTGACAATGATGTAGGCCTCATTTATTACTATATTGTTATTGTTTGGCATCCCATAAATAAATAATTTTACAGTTTTTCACTCTTTAACTTTCAGTTATCACACATTTTGTTTTGTTCTTAATAAATTAACTGATGTGGATTTTCTCCTTCATTCTCCCAAACACCAAACTATTATTGCCTACAGTCGCTGTAAAAAAAAAAGAAGGTAAAATGACAACTATACCAGGATATGCTTGAGTCACATGATAAGGTCTCACTTGTCAGCAGACTCTGACAGCAGTGTTCAAATTAATGCTATTTATAACCGTCTGATCAAGACGGACTGTTGTGAAATACCATGTTTGCCTGCTAATGTGAACAGATCCATCACCCAAGAGATTATGGAGGACACAAAACATGGAGAGGTAGTGAGAATAGGCTACATTACAGAACAACACATTGCACATAAACACAACAAACCTTTGGGGCAGCAGCATCCAAGACGCTGCTTCAGCATTGTTGTTTTAATCACAAAAGCGCAGCTTGTTGCCAAAAAAAACCTGTGAATCGATTTTTGACTCTCACTTTGCTGCTTGTGTTGCTGGGAGCATTGGGAAATCTACATTGCCCAAAAACCTGCATAGTGCATCACAGATCAATGAATGAAAACAAGCAACTAAGCTAAACACTCGTGGATGTCTTGTTGCCCTACCAGCCAATCGCTTATCCTTACAAATACAAAAGTTATTTCAGGGTCATCCAAGGAGTTAACAGCTAATTGAGTAATTGTGCTTCTTTAAATGCCCTTTAATTCTCTTCCCACTTTAATCAGAAACCCATTAACATTTTCAAATCATCAGTGCAAGACTCACCGCTTACTAAGAGGAACGCTGTCTTTGTTGTTTATGTTGCAAACAGACTATAAGGTGTCAAACTCAATAAGGAAAAGGCCTCGAAGTAAAAACACAGCAGGAACAGGTCCAGTTGGCACATCACAGCCAGGGGCACACAAACGGGCCAATCGCAAGGCTGAGTTCAAACAAAGCATGCAGTGCATGCAGCCAATCGGGGATGACTTCCAGGAGCAGGTTGTGGAATGTGGAAAGGTCAATGATAAAGGAGGCAGAGAGCACCGAGCTTACATATTTTCTCACACTCACACACACACACACACACACACACACACACACTAGCTAGCTTACATATTTTCTCACACACACAGACACACACACACTCTCAAGTTCACAGACAGAAGTGCATGGGCTGCCTACAAGTTCAAGGATGATGAACAGGGCAGCTCACAAAAACATCAACAATGGTTTCAAGTCAGCAGCCAAGATAAAACGTGAATAATTTACTGACTAAAAAAAATAGACTCAATGTATCAAACAAGAAATGTAAATTTTTTTCCCCCAATGCCAGTTACAAAGCAATTTTGGATCAATTTATTAAATATCAAAATGAAACACCTATCAGAGTACAAACTGCACCCCCAAGAAGTGAAACTGTAAAGTCCTGTAAAACCTGAGACTTAAAAATGCTACGTCACATTTAACATTACATTGTGACAGTGTGCTGCAGGAGACTGAAGCAAGGTGACTTGGAAAAGAAAGTCAAACATCACATCAAGCTACCCCGTCATTAGCAACGTGTAAAGACAGTCATCATCACAATAACATCAGGGTGTCGGCAATTTTCATCAACTTAGATTTTTAAGTTTTGAAAGATGTTTTTAATGCCCGGTGAAGGAATGAAACATAAGCGCATGAAGAAGACTCGTTCAGGACCTGAAGCCTGATCTGGTCAGAGATTTACTGTCTGTGACACAACTAGGCCCAATGCATCATATGGTCAAACGTATAGTTACACAGTAAGGGTGGGGAAGTACCACCAGCTGTCCACTGAATGCTGGTCACTATCCTCCCTGGACTACGTGGGAAACTCTGGGCTGGGAAAGTTAATGAGAAACACTCTCCCCTGCCTCAACAACTACCAGTGAGTTGTCCTTGAGCAAGGCACTTAACCGTAGACAACAGTAGAAGATTGATCAGGGCAGCTCAACATGGAAATGTATCCGACTGTGTGAATGCGAAGCAGCAGTTGCTGATAAAAAAAGCATGCATGCTCAGTCACTAAAAGTTAAAATATTGACTGAGGTGCATATATCGTGCATGCTTAGGATTCAATTGAAATGGGTTTTTGAGAATTGATACCAATATTTTTGGTTTAGAGCCGCTGATAGCTGATATTTTGTACAAATACGCATTTTTTTCTTCATCATTTTCATGCCAAGAAATTCCAAGGATTCAGCGTTTCTCCCAGAGTTTCACTAAGGGCGGGGTGGAACAGCATTTAGACCATCACACGACACTAAAACTATAACAGCCAGACTGACTGACAGACTGAATTCTCTTTTAGGTGGGCTAGCAGCTCTTTAAAGGGTTATTCAATGGCTGAGAACCTCTTGGATACATTACTGCCTTTAAAAAAACAATTACAGAACAATTAAAGAACTGTATACAATGTGTGAAGACAACTGCGTTTCATTACATGTTTTCCAGCCTGGTTTATGATCAGGGAGGAACATCCATCATCATAATTAATAAAAGGCCAATATCGGCCCAATATATTGATCTAACCCTGTCATTGTTATTCTGCCAATCCTAATTAGACAGGCCTACATCTCCATCACTTTGGTTGGTGGAACAAGACAAATGCTTCTTTTTTGGTTTACCATGTGCAGTACCATAAACACTGGACTATAATGTGAATTTACACATTTAACCACGCTCCCTGTTCTTTCCATGGCCTCAGAGGCTGCAACAGCCCACCAGTCCCACACCTATTCAGACACAACTGGAACAAAAGTCCTGCATGTGTCAACGTGTAAACAAAAAGCAGCTTTTTTTCCCCTCTTGTTTCGCCTCCCGTTACAATTCAATACGCTGCCATTCACTAGCATTGCAACATCAGTAACAACTATGGTGAAATGTGGCTACTACCCAGAATTATCTCTCAGTGTGTGTGTGTGTGTGTGTGTGTGTGTGTGTGTGTGTGATCACAAGGCCTCGGTGTCGCTCGGGACATGCAGGTCCTAGCTTGATTGCGGGGCTGTGATTGAACGATTGCACACGCAAACACGAGAGCACAACTCCTTGCTCTGTTCGTCTGTGCAGATGAAGACACGGCAGTACAGCAGGAGACCGCCTGGTTAGCCTCAACAGACAGAGTATTGTTATAGTGGAGGCAGATGAGCAGAGATCCAACATTATGATCACAGCTTCCCCTTAGAACGAGCTCGTCATCGCCTCCACTGAAAACAATGACCAGTAGTGAAAACAATGATCACCGTTTTGTTTTGTTTTTTTACTACCATCTTCTCAACCACATGATCTGAACTGCACAATGATGGAGTTAGTCCAGTCACTGTGGCTGGAAAATAAGACTACTAGCTAGACTAGTAGCAGACAGGCCTTAATGTTGACCTACTGATTTAACACATTCACATCTCGCTGTTAGAGGAATACAGCAACTTCACTGTGAGAAGCACTGGTAGCACTTTACCTCTGTGTTTTAAGTGTTTGGTACTCTGAAGTACATAAGTTCCAAAATTACCTGCCAAGAATATTTTTCGCCTGCCAAACTTATTTATTGTATAGTGGTGTGTGCCTCTCTCTTGCTTTGTACTGCTGCATCGCTGCAATTTCCCCTCGGGGACAATAAAGATCCATCCATCCATTCATAGTACTGAGTGTTGATTTAAAACCTGCTCACTCACACATCAAGTGGATCAAGTTTGTAATTCATTGTTTAGTGCAGCAGAATTCAACTTACAAGAGGGCATTTTGAAGAGCAGTTTCAAAGTTGGAGAAAGGGCAAGGACCGATAACTGTATAACTGTATAGGCATTCACATGTTATTACCTCAAAACATTACCAGTCAACTGACCCTTACTGATTCATCCAGAGACAGATTTCAGCCCGAGTGTATACGTTTACATTTTTGAGATGCTACGGTGGCTTTTTTTTCATTTTCCCATCACACCCATTGACACTGTAATGTGACATGTATAGATTTATTTTTTAGTTTATCCATGACCTGACAACTTTCACCTTTTGCACTACTTTACACAGCAGGGCAGCCGGCCAGCAACAAATAGACAAGAAGCTGCTAAAGCAATGACCAAAGCAGCACCAAATGTGGTTGAAAATGCTTTAAGATGCTTCTTCTGCAAAAACGTTTGTGTATTCCTATAACAGCAAGGTACTTGAGCTGGTTTCAGCTAACGCGTGGCCTTGATAACAGCCAAGCAGGTCTGTAGGTAGAGACTCTGGGCTATAAATCTCCATCCACCTCCACACAATGCTGGCCGAGAACCCAGACTCGGCGGTTGCAACTAAGCCTCAGAAATATGCCTGTTATTGTTATGATATTGAAATTTCTTTCTTCATGCGGTGTCGTTGCCTCTGTTCCTGAGCACCTAGAGGGCTGTGTTGATGTTGGCTGCCTTGCTCATTCCAAAGGGGATTTTTTTTTTCCTGCTAAGGCAATAAGCTTGGCCCTCTCTGCCCGTTACAGTGAAAACTCATAATGTCGGGGCTGATATGACCCTCTGAGTGCTTTTCCCTTTTTGTTTTTCCTTCTTCTTGCTATTCCCCACCCTGAGCTTATTTAATCCATTTCCAGTCGGCTTCCTTCTCCATTTACACCCAACACACTTTTTGGACAAAGGGTGGGGGGACTGTAGGATAGAAACACTAAACTGTATTAATATATATGAATAGATAAACTGCAGAAACTATACTGACAGAAAGAGATAAGGAAAAAGAAAAAAACAAGTCCTAAACCACACACTTCTCCTTCTCCCTTTTATTTGCTCTCTTTTTTCCTCCCCATCACTCCCCTGATATGAGGCGGAGCCAGGTTTTCATTTGCAGGGCATTAGCGGTGCTCCACTGCTGTGTTTTCTCTGCGGGTCTGGCTGTTTGGCTATTAGACGGGGCTAAATCTGGCTTGGCGCTAGCGAGGCGCCTTGCCTTCCCTCTCTCACGCTCTCCCTGGTCTCTCCACAAACACCGGGCCTACCTGCCGGGGAGAAGTATCCGCTTTCATCTCCGCTCTCTTCCCTTCTTTCTCATCACTTTCTCCCTTATCGCTCTGACTCTCCCTCTCATACATTCCATTCCCCCTTTTCTCTCTCAAGCTCGTGCCACCTTTTTCTGTGAAACCTGATCTGAGGAAGATGAGAGATTTTTTACTGTGTTTCCATGCTTTCTAGTCTACTCCCTATCTTTTCACTTTCCTACAATATTTACCACCAATATTTACCACCAAGGACAAGATCAGGAAATTACACAATTAATCATGTATAATCATATGAGTTTTCACAATTAATAATATATATTATATAAGGATATATCTGCAATACTGAAACATCTTGTTTATAATGCCAACTGTAGTTGAAATAGCCAAGATGCAACCAGTAAAATAACTTTGTTCTTCAACCATATCTAGCAAAATAACTCATCATCATTTCAGCCAATGTCCTTTTCTGCATCCCTGAGGAGAATTTAGATTCTCTCCACTCAGAATTAAAACCTGGCTGATATGACGAAATCACTTTAAAAACAAATTGAGACGTGCTCATCATTCTCGTATCAACTTTCTGACCGGCACTTGTTGAGGGATCATCCATTTGCGCGCTTTCCCAACACGACCACAACAGATGACAGATGAATTTTCTCCGCTGCCACTGTCTCTCACAAACATGGAAAACGCGGAAAATGAGATTCTAGAAATTTACCGCTTCCAGGAATGACAGGCGTCTCAAACGTGTTTAGTTCGGGTGATGTCTTGGCTTTCATTGTCTATCCATTACCATTATGACCGTACAGCCGGCCTGTCTTTCCACCAGCTAACCTGAGGAAGACGTCTGTGTTCCTGCGAACGCCTGGTTTGGAGACTGTTGGTTCCTGGAAGTCATTTGTACAGCAGCTGTGTTTGTCTCTCTCTCTCTCTAGAGGGAACCTGGGGTCTGCTAGGATCAAACATACGACAACATCCCTCCTGCTACCAGCTCTGCCCCCTGCTGGACACCATCTTTCACCATACATCTACAATTTCTGGTTGTCTCACCCTGCCTGACTAACTCCATCCATCATGAAACACCTCTCCTCCACACCTTGGCTCCCAATATAGATCACCTGTCAAGGAAGACACCCCCACCTTTGCATGTGTTGTAATTTACCTGTGGGTCGAATTCACTTTCCCCTCAACCTGCCTCGTCTCCTTCGGTTAGTGATTTCCAACATTTCCCAGAATGAGTTTGGACAAACCCCAGCAAACATGCCTGGACTTAGTAATGGCAAGAGAGCGAGAGAATCCAGTCGAGATGAAGTAAGCATCACGCCCCTTTACTCAAAACCCAACATGCCTTGAGGCTGCATTGAATTCTGGTCTACTGAGGCTACTGTTTGTGGAGGAATCGCACGTTGACGTGCAAAGCCTCAACAAACCTCAACATGCACAGTACGTCGCCAATAGATGTTTTTTAAGTTAAAGTTCTTTTGGGTGGATTTTCCCCCCAAGAAGGCCCTTGTAGAAAGGCAAATGCTGGTCTTAGGAATCTAGCAGTCCATGTCTGAGAATCAATTTTTAGATACTTTTTGCCACAAAGTACCGTGGCAAGATTTCTTCCAAAGTTTTACAGTGTAGTTTTACAGTCCAAATGTAGATCTACATTTGTCAGTAAATAAAATGAGGAACATCATTGTGTTTCTCCTACTCTGCAGCCTTATCGGTCTTCCTACTATCTTTATATAAGGAGATGCATTATGTGGGGGAACTGCTTACTCTGCCTTAAAGAAATTGCAGTACTGCCTGACAGGTTGTTCTACTGCTAAAAAGGAGACGACTGTGCTATGCTGCTACTTATTCCTTATATTCCTTTTTTGACAGCTTTATTTATCCAGTGAACGCTCACTGAGCATGGAGGCTCTTTTTCACCAACGCCCTGCTTCGTACTCGTACAGTACAACCAGTCTTCTACTGCTGGCCACTGAGAAGCTCCACAGGGGCCCCTGGGGTTTAAGGGCCTTGCTCAAGGGCACCTAGAACAGTAGATGATGAGGGAGTGGAGAGCATTTCTCATTCACTTCTGGTCACAAGGCTGTTTCTCCAACCTTTAGGCTACCACCGATCCCTTCACTGTTACGACTGCTACAGGGGGTCAGTACAGTCGGAGAAAGAAGGGAGGGGGGGTGAGAGCTAATTGAAGCCTCCTGTCAGTAAGAGAAGGAAGAACAATGTTGCTATTGAAACCCTAGTTTTGCAAAACACCACACAGTGCCGTGAGCAATGTCTAAGAGAGCAAAACAAATGACAGCATGCAGCCTATACACATGTGCCATCTGTGGGATACAGTTAACTTGCTAGCAATTACAATTCTCTCTTTATGCTTATTAGCATTACAGAGTTAACACCTACTGATTTAGTGGAGACAGCCAAGTATGTAAAAGTAACCATGACAAGCTGACAAAAACACAAAATAGATGTTCCGATTTGGTTCATCAACAATCTAAAAATATGCAATTGGGAATCCCAACCCAAACAACTTCAACAAAATGACCCCTGCCCCCCCCCCCCCCCTCCCCTCCCCTCCCGGGGGCAGGAAGCAAGCTTTCCACAGGCCACAGCAGGTGGTGCATCTCCAAATTCAGCAGCCACTTGATATTTTTACCAGGCAACTAGATTTTTAGAATGAAACGGCACTTCCAATGACGTCCGGCTCCTTCCAGTGAGACAGATAAAGTAGATTCACAGCCACAATATACCAGCATCCAGTGTGTGGCTTGTGGTAGTTCCCAACCTGAAACTCCATCATCTTTCTAACATATATAGTTAACCCCTAGCCTTGCCAAATAACCTGTTAAGGATGATGTTGTAGGGGTGGGATTTGGTTTTGTTCGAGTGCACATCGCTGGGTATGATGTGTGTGTGTGAGAGAGAGAGTGTGTGACCCCTGGTAGGGCTCTGGCATCCCAGGAATGTGCGGAGTGCCCAGCACTAATCACACAACTTTGCTGACTAACTGACTGCACCCAGTCTCTCTCTCTCTCACTACTTTCTCTCTCTGCAAGCACATGAAAGCCCGAGGCAAACACAAATATGCCAGCTGGGAGGAAAGAAAGAGAGGGAAAAAAATCAAAGGAAAGACCAGAAAAGGGACAACTTGTGCAATAAAGGTGGCGGCCAAGGAGAGTTATAGTTAATCGAATTACAGACAGACAATATCCTCCTTCAGGCTGTCCACACAACACAACGGTGACACTGTGATGCTCACACACAATCTTCCTCCCGACTCAACGCGAAAATGGAAGTCGGATATGAGTGATGCAATGAACATGAACTTCTATCTAACACTTGTTTTCATTGCCACAGCACTGTTACATTAAATATGGATAAACACTGCAGTATCACTGGTAGTGGACGGCAACGCGGATAGACCGGTCACGAGAGTTAAGGGTTAGCTGGCAGACCCGACTAGAAAAGCCAATGTTACCACAACAGGCTCGTTTCTTGGATTTGCAATTAAGCCGGCTAGCGAGCTTAGAGGGTCTTAGCAAAAAGCCACACAGCCTAGCTGGGTATCCGAGGCTACAGTTTCTATTTAAACAAGTTTTACAAGTGACTCATCACCGTGCCGCTGCTTGCGCGTGCATTCTAGGTGCTACCGTTACATTAAAGAACACCCTTCGTATAAAACACACAGACCCGTGTACAGTGATGGTGGTCTCTTCAAACCCCGGGCTGGGCAAACCTTCTAGCAGACTAAGCCAGCTAGCGTTAGCTACCTTTAGCAACTAGGCAGTGAACCAGCTAAAGCGGCTAAACTCGTCAATGAGTTTCGCTCTGCCTGGCTATGCTAAGGGGGCAGTGACGCGCCACAAGCTAGCGCACAACAAACTGTAACTAAAATTAAACCGCCTAATGCGCTTACTCACCCCAAAACTCACCGGGAAACTTTTTTGCTGCCACTGATGTAAGGAAACAAACTTCCTCTCTTTGTAGTGCAGAAACGGGCTAACTTTAAACAACCTGTGCAACATTAGCCGAAGTCTCACTTTCCTGTCGCCATGTTGAACTGGGAAATGCTACATCCGGGGAATTACACTCAGGCACCATGGCAACCAAATCAGCTACGGGCCACTGACAGTGACTGATTGGCATGGGCGCTCTCGCTCTCTCTCTCGCTCTCTCGCTCGCTCTCTCTCTCATATAGACACACAAACAAATACTAGATTCTGTGTCATCTAGTATTGTAGTATTTAGGCCTTTGTATTTTGTACACTCTGTTATTTGTGATACTGTTATGCTGCTGCAATCCCAGAATTTCCCCCCAGGGATCAATAAAGTATCTGTCTATCTATCTATTCCATTAGAATAAGATAGAGAAGAGCAGAGTATCTTTAACTACTGAGTGTTTTACTCAGCTGTCTACTGACTGAGCTCAAGATAAATGGATGGAGAGAAGGATGGAGGGTGGAGGTAAGGATAGGAAAAGGTTTCCGTGGCTGCTGAATTAATTCTCAATGTTTTGTGGTTGTTTGACTGGAGGTATCCAAGAGATGATGTACTTAAGAGATCATTTATTTCAATACTCTGTTAAAGTCTTTACCTCTCCATCAAAATGTCAATACTTGTACAAGCCCTGAAGCTCTGCTACGCTGTTAATGTATCAGTGAAGTGAAGTCACAGACAACTTTCAACACATTTAAGTTTATCTAGAAGGGATGGAGAGGAGGGCCGAAGTGGGATCGATGGAGAGAAGAACAGGATTGACGGTGGAGGACCAGGGAAGGGGGATGATTAGATGGAGACTGACCCAGAAGGACCTCCGAGGCAGGGGATGAGAGAGGAGGCGGCCCTGGGTCAGGTTGGAGGACCCATGGAGACTGTAGGTGTTGCAAAACCAGGTTGGACAACAGTCTCTCCCTCTGCCAGAGGACAGAGGCTAGTTCATCTGTGAGAGAACAGCGGGCGACCTGGTTTTGACTGACCATGTGATCTGCAACCCTTACACCCTTGAAATCGAGGGAAAAGAGGGCGGGGGGGGGAGAGGGAGTGGAAAAGTGAGGTTGAGCAGAGCGTGAGGAATCATACCTCATACAAGTCACCCTGAACCCTCTGCTGCTCCGCCAGGCTGGGGACGGAGAAGAGGAAGGTGGAGGCTGCAACGAAAACGTCAACCTTCAAAAACACGGGAGAGGAGCACGAAAGTAGAGGCTATTACGGCCCTACGTTTACCATGCAGGAACAAAAACTTCCTACGGTCTCTCTCAGCTCCACCACCGAGCCCAGACAGCCTGGAGAAAGTTCCTCTCTCTTTGGCTGAGGATGAGATGTACCTTCAAACCTCTACGAACCGATCCAGCCACACCGTTCCTAAGGACTCAACCCACAATCCTATTAGGAGCCCTTCTAGTGGTTTCTACAGGTGGTTGACCCTCAGACATCTGGTGCTCCATGCTGGGCCTAGGCACCATACCCTTGTGGCTAGTGACCACCATCAAGCTTCTCCGGAGTTCAGCTCGAGGTCAGTCTGATGTATGGTCCCTGCAGCCTTGGTTCAGGTCCAGCCCCACGGTGCTCAGGACCCGATGCTTCTTGGAGGATGGAGAGCTTGTTATCCCGCCACACAAGGACCAGAAGCTTAGGAGAGCCTCCTTAAGCAACAGATGCAGCCTTCTTAATGTTACCGCCAGTGATGGTATAAACCGAGACAGAGGCAGAGGAAGAGAGAAAACCCAGTCCAAATCCACCTCCGTTTGTCCAGCACTGGTTTCCAGTCCAGCTCAGGCTGTGGGAAGTTCTGGTACTGATTGTAATGATTTCAGGCCGCCCCAGAACTGAGAAACTACTTCCGGGAAGAATCAGACACAGAGGAGCTACCGGCCAGGGATGAAGACGAAGATAATGATGAGGATGAGGATGGTGGTGGTGCTGACACGGATGGATAGAGCATTAGACTAGGAAGGGGCATTGTCATTTTAATTTGTTTGAAAAAACCAAGATGATTTTCATTGTTTCCCAAAACAATTGATGGGTTCTTTGTCTGAAAAACTGAAAAACATCAAAAAGGAAATTACTGTGTGAGTAGTTAATTTAGTAATGTGTTATGTCAGATATTTCAGTTTGTGGATAAAAACAACCTAACAATCCCTCCCTCCTCCCCCTCCTTTTGTCCTTTGTGGGTCAACAGGACAAATTAAAAGTAAAAAACGAAAAGTAATTTTACTTTACTTTAATTTACTTTAATTTTACTTACTTTTCATTTTCCTGGTTCAGTGAATCCATACAGTGATGCAGATGATGAAATGTTGCTGCCTTCACCTGCACCATGTCAACTCTCAGCTGTCAGGCGTTTTTTGGTTGGTTTAAAAATATTGTTTTTTGGTGGCTTTTATTATTCATAGTTATTGTTTTATCTTTGAAGTCAAGCAGTGCAGAGCTGCATTGTGCTGCAGTGGCACAACACACTTTGATGTTCAATTTATTAGCCAAATGTTGTTTGGTATATAGATAGATAGATAGATAGATAGATAGATAGATAGATAGATAGATAGATAGATAGATAGATAGATAGATAGATAAATAGACAGACAGACTTTATTGTCTTCAGTATACAACAAGTGCACACAGAACGAAATTTCGTTTGCAAATAGCTCAGCACAGAGTTAGGATACAAAAGGTTAAAATATAAATAAGATGTAACAAAATATACAGCAGCAAAAATATAGCTATAAGGTGCAATAGTGAAACATAGTAAAGTGACCTGTGGGGTTTACAGTAGTGCAAAAAATTGTTCATATATGAAAGAGTAATTGGAGAGATGTGGAAGAGTGCACAAAAAGACCTGGTATCCAGTATAGAAACATGGTATCCAGAATGAGCAGCATATTTTCATTTTGAGTTCAGCAGTCTGATGGCCTGGGGGAAGAAGCTGTTACAGAACCTGGTGGTCCTGCACCGAATGCTGCAGAACCTCTTTCCAGAGGCCAGCAGGGAGAACAGTCCATGGTGGGGGTGTGAGGAGTCACTGATGATGTTTGTGGCTCGGGACAAACAGCGCTTAGGTGCAATGTCCTGAATGGTGGGAAGAGAAGTCCCAATGATTTTCTCCGCTGTCCTCACCACTCTCCTCATTCTCCCAGTCAGAGGCGCTGCAGCCTCACAGCACCACACAGAGATGCAGCTGGTCAAGATGCTCTCTATGGTGCTTCTGTAGAATGTAGTGAGGATGGGCATAACAACTAAACAACTAGTGTGAGTAAGTAACATACAGAAACACCAATGACATAAACTACCAAACAATAACATAAATTAACAGAATACATCAATCTGACGATTAGTTATTGACATGGCTACGAAAATTCCCACTTTCTAGGTCATATTTACCACTCGTTACAGATCGTTCATGCGTGGTGAGGTCGTAATTACGATATTTCTGGCAGCACTTGAAGGCAGCATATGAATCCCACTGCAGGCGTCAACCTACGCAACACTGGCCTCTAGTGGTCAGATACATACACTGGCCTCTGCAGGAAATATTCTAATAACTCAGTGGTTCCCAAACTGGGATCCAACGATGTCAAGGAGCAAAATAATGAGCATTAACAATCTCAATGTTATTTAATTCACTCAAAGTTAGCACAATCGATCTGGCGGTCCTAGATAGATAGATAGATAGATAGGTAGATAGATAGATAGATAGATAGATAGATAGATAGATAGATAGATAGATAGATAGATAGATAGGTAGATACTTTATTAATTAATAGATAGGTAGATACTTTATTAATTAATTTCCCCAGTGGGAAATTCTTATACTTACTCCAATAAGGTGATTTAGGATCAATGTCAAGTCAATGTCATTATAGAATATTGAATACACTGAATTTAATATATATCTGAAGACATCTGTGTGAACAATACACATACCTACCTTTAGCAGATAGAAACATCTGTATTTATTAAATATTTATATAGTGATGGACTTCTCAAAATGGGCGTGGAACATTTTGGACTCAAACCCTTTAAATAATAACAGTTAAATAACAGTTTCATGTGTCAAAAAATGTCTGTGTTGCCTGTGGTGAATGAATGTAGCATAACTTGTGATTGAGTAGTGCTATTCAGATTTTACAACAATCCAGCTATGGAAACACATGAGGGAAATTAAAAATAAAGAACAATGTGGGTTCAGAGTATCAGCGGCTCGTTTTCCTTCAGATCAGTGTATTGCGAGTGTGCTGAGACTGCTGAACTGGATACCACTAGAATCTGATTCCTTGTGTACATTCTCCAAATGTATTTTTAGCCTTTATTTATCCAGTGAAGAGTTTTAATTTTCCAGCCACGTCTGTTTTCTTTGCTGTCCAGTATATTTATTTTCCACATGCCTGCACTTATTTATTGCCCGCTGCCACTTTTCATTGTGCCTCTTAATTTTTGCCCTTTCTTGTCTTCGTGTTTTGCTGCCTGTTGTTGTCGGTTTTCTTGTTTTATTCTGTGTTGTTGTCTAAGTATTTTTCCTGAGTGTAGAACTTGTTTTCTCTATCCCCATCCCTTTTCCTCTCAACAAGGTAAATTTCTCTTCTGAAGGGACCTGCCTGGTCGAATAAATGCCACATAAAAAGAAAGTGCTGCCGTGCTTTTAACGCTTAAAAGAGAGAAACAGGAGTAAACCTATGAACATGCAGTATGTATCACATACTACATGTATCTTACTAGGTAGAACTGACGGCGTGTTACCGGCCCAGTCTTCCCCTTTAAGAACGGTGGCCGTGTGGGTAACCGGTGTGTGACGTAGTTGGTCGGATGCTACGGGTAAACAAAAGTTACAGTGATCAGTTGAGAAAGTACCCAGAAAGCTCAGGCTGCAAGTGGGCCGATCAAAGTACGTCCACTAAAAGTGCTTGTTTTTGCCACTGACAGGCTCAGATTGTTATTGGAAGTGTCTGACAACATTACGGAAAGGATTGCTACAGAGACCTTTGTTTAACCTCTTCATGCAACAACTCACCTCATCTTTCAGATTTCAGAGTGAGAGTTGTTGAGCAAGACTTCTGTTTCTGGTTAAAAAAAAGGTTTATCTCTGTAGCGATCGTTTCTGTAAAACACTTGTCAGATACTTCCAATAACAATCTGATCCTGTCAGTGGCAACAACAAGCACTTTTAGTGAACGTACTTTGATCAGCCCACTTGCCCCTGTGGATTAAGTTGCAGCCATAGCAGCTGTTTCGCGACTGCCGACTGAGGCGATCTACCGGAGCAATTCCAAAACTTTTTGTACCTATTTTGCGGTATAAATAATGAATTTGTACAAATAGAGCCCAGGATTAAAAATACCGGAATTCCCCTTTAAGCTCCCAAATCAAATCTTTCTCAATGACATTATCACGTCTGTGTGTGTGTATGTGTGTTTGTGAAACAAATGTTAATAGTTCCCTCTGTGTTTTACTTCAGAGGTGTTTGTGAAATAAACATTTTAAAGATTTATAGTTCCCTGTGTGTTTTTATCATAGAGGTGTGGTTATACTTTTAATCTGGATTGCCTAATAACATAATGTTAATCTTAAACAAGGGTGAAGACTACATGATACATCATAGCTTTTTGCACGCTGCATGTCTTGCAGTATGTGCCCTTTTTATTTTTTCGCCCCTGCCCTTCAAATAGCCTGAGTCCGCCACTGCACTAGAGTATAAAAAAATATGCATCTGTCATGTTGGTGTTGAAAAGATGCCTGATCGAAACACAGTGTTCAAAGTAGCCAATAAATTCATAATAAATTCTAATTTCTCTTGAACTTTCAGCCATTAACTACTCGTCAAAAGATAATTTAACTTTCATTTACTTTCATTTACTTACTTTCATTTAACTTTCCATTTAACCCCATGAATTATAACTTCTATCTATATAATTGATATAATTATAACTTCTAACTATATAATTGATATAATTATAAGGACCAGTACATTGTGACGTCCCAGAACCAGATCAACTCCCAGAACTAACTGAAACTATGGTGTCCTAAATCAAACTGGAGGATGGACAGTGGAGGCATCATGAAGCAACAGGAAGTCACTGTGGTTTCTGTAGCAGCTTTCTGTCACCACCACTGATAACAGAGAGAAACCACAGGAACCTGATGAGGAGATAAAGGATGGAGAGGAAACAGCAGAGGAGAGCTGAGGTGTCAAACATGAAGACATAGAGACGGAGAGAGACGCCATGTTAAGACGACCGACTGAACTGGCTGGTTAAGACTACCGACTGACTACCGACTGACTACTGACTGACTACTGACTGACTGGACTCCCAGCAGCAGATATGGATCCAATAGTGATGCTGTTCATGTTGCTCTGGACCACAGGTAGGACTCTGATAGAGAACCAGGCCTTCAATGGGAAATCAGTCATATTATTGACATGTGATTAACATGAACTAGTCTAATTATGAATGTGATTAATAGTTTAATTAGTCTAATTAGTGTGCTTGCTTCAGTAAGCAACACTTATGTTCTCGTACTTACTTATTATTAATATTCCCTCTTCTTCTGCCCAAACTTCAGACTTTCACAACATTTAAGCTGTTCAAACTTTGAAAAATTCAGCATAGTCTGGAATCACAGTTGGTCATTCAAATTTTTGATTACACTTTTACTTTTTCCTGCAATTTTATTTTATTTGCAATTTTTTGGCCTCATAGGAATGCATTAGAAAAATGCATTTGACAATGGCTCTGTCAATGGCTCTCCACTAGATGGAGTCAGAGACTGTCAAATGTGACCCTGGCTGTCTTTGACAAGGTCCACAGTCCAGAGTTTGTGGCTTACTGATGACTGACTAGAACACACAAACCACTACTTCTGCTAACACTTCAATAGAGACAAAACTCTCCTTTTTGAATTACACTTTATTGTTGTTTGACTTCATTTCCCACCGCATAACTATTTTGAACGCACCATCGCGGTGACGCATTGCTGACGTTCTTCCAGGCGGAGCGCTTAGATTGAGATTCATTCATACATTATTGATAATATAAGACTTATTCTTGATATCTTGGACTATTCAGATTTAGTACAAGATAATAGTTTCATTCTTTTTCTAGATTTCCGTAAGGCTTTTGATTCTGTAGAACATCAATTTATCTTTAAAACTCTTGATTTATTTGGTTTTGGTGAACGTTTTAAAAAATCAATACGCACTTTATATGCTTTTGGGAATAGTTCGATTAAGTTACCCCATGGTACTACTAAAAGGTTTAGAATGGAACGGGGAATCCGGCAGGGATGTCCCGTCTCCCCTTACTTATTTCTACTGCCTATGCAAATTCTGGCCAATTATATTAAAAACAGCCCCTTAAAAGGAATCTCAATAGCAGGAAGGATAATCTCTCTGAGTCAGCTAGCAGATGATACAACTCTTTTTTTACAGGATAGATCCCAAATTGATATTGCACTTAAACTTTTAGACACATTCTCAGCAGCATCTGGGTTAAAACTTAATTTATCCAAAAGTGAGTTGCTTCCCATCAAGGCTTGTAATGACTTACAAATCTCAGGAATCCCAGTGAAATTTAAAGTTAAATACCTTGGTGTTATTATTGTTAAAGATCAAATGTCAAGAATTAATGAAAATTTGGTTCCGCTAATTTCCTCAGTACAGCAGAGATTTAATTTATGGCTTCAAAGAGACTTAACCATAACTGGTAGAGTCCTGCTCTCCAAAGCTGAAGGCTTATCTAGACTTGTATATGCTAGCTCAGCTCTTGAGGTCTCGAAGGATATTTGTACCAAAATTGACAAGACCTTGTTTGATTTCATCTGGAAAAGAAAATCTCATCTCATTCGGAAAAATGTAATGATAAACAAGCTTAGTAGTGGCGGGTTCAATGTTTTAGATTTTCATACTCTACACTCCACATTCAAGATTAAATGGATCAAAAGGTACTTAATGCACCCAAATTCATTATGGAACTTTATTTCAACATATGTATTTGAGGCTTTAGGAGGTTTTAACTTTGTACTAAGATGTAACTACAAGATAGAAAAGCTTCCTGTAAAACTATCTAATTTTCATAAACAGTTACTTTTATGTTGGTCCTTGGCATATAAACATAATTTTTCCCCCCACAAATGTTATATATGGAATAACCAGGATATATGTTTCAAACGTAAGTCATTGTTTCTAAAGAATTGGGTTGATAATGGGATAGTACTTGTCTATCAGTTGTTTAACAAGGAGGGTCAGTTGTTTACTTACAGTGAATTTTTATCAGAATATAAGATTCCTGTACTCCCAAGAGAATTTGCTATTGTTTTTGATGCTATCCCTTCAGGTATAAAAACTTTGCTATCGTCTACTACCAGACTTTCACCAACTGTTACCCCTCAAATTACTCAATCAGAATTATACATAGGAAATTCAGATCCTTTTTTGAGTAAAAAAACTAATAATAAATGCATTAGAGAAATAATTCAAAGGGATACAATTTGTAAGCCGGCTTCTATATTTTTTTGGAATAATCTGTATTTTGATGTGGACTGGGAAAAAGTATGGTTATTGCCTAGGAAGTTTTTCATTTCGAATAAGGTGCGAGAGGTATCTCTGAAATTATTACACAGGTGTTATCCAGTCAATTCAGCTCTGGTTAAGTATAAGATAGATGTTGACCCTCTCTGTTCATTTTGTCACAATGCAGATGAAACATTAGTTCATCTTTTTTGGGAATGTACATTCAGTCAAGTTTTTTGGTGTGACATCAGTCTTTTTTTAAATAGAAAATTGGATATTAATTTAAACTTCAAAATTGAATATATTTTATTTGGTTTCTTTGTTAATGATTTGCCCGTTAAGAAATTGTTTATTATTAATCTCATCTCGTTATTAGCAAAATTTCATATACATGCTAGCAAATTTGCCAATCAGAAACCCAACCTTACGGTCTTCAAATCATACTTAAATTCCTACCTGGACACTCTCAAATGTTGCACAAACTCTAAAGCTGTGAAAACTAAATCCTTATGCAATGAATTTAATCTGTAATTTATTTTAACCTAGTTTACCTCTTTTTTCTTTTATTTTTTATTTTACTTACGTAATTTACCTACTTATGTATTTGTCTTATTTATTTTCTTCCTGCCTTGCCTCAAGCGTTATGCATTACCTGTTCTGATTACTGTTGACCTGTTTTGTATACTGCACTGTATAAATAAAGTTTAATAAAAAAAAAAAAAAAAAAAAGATTCATTCATACAGGAAGGCGGCTATACACGGAAGCAGAAACCGTAGTAAAATTCAGGTTACTGTTTGGCATATTTTTTGGTTTTTTGCCCTGGAAACCCTTTAGTGATCCCCCCCCAAAACCCTTTTTAAAATTAAAAAAAACTTTCAAAAATTTTGCTCCCTTTTGCCGGGAAAAATTTCCCCAGTTTCCCCCAAAACCCCCAACCTTTCCAATTTAAGACAACGCCGTTAAAAAGTTTAAAAACCCGATTTTTCAAATGTTATTACATTTTAAGTTTTCTGAAATTAAATTTTTTTCCCCTTAGAAAAACGGGTTTTTTTTTAAAACCGGTTTTAATGTAAAAAAAAAAGTAAATAAAAAATTTTTTCCATTTTATTTGGGGGGAAACTTCCAAAATTAAAAAAATTTTAAATTAAAATAGATTTTTTTTAAATTTTAAATTTTTTACACAAAATTTAAAATTTTAAATCCCTTACCCCAAAAAAAAAATTTTACTTTTTCTTTAAAAAATTTAACATTTTTAAAAACCCTTTTCTCCCCCTGTTTTCATTTTTTTCCTTTTTTCCTTCTGTTTAAAACAGACTAAATTTACTGGGTATTAAACGGGACTTTTCAGGCTGTTTTGTGACCCGGCTGTTTTTAAAAATTTCCACAGGAAAGAATTTTTACCCACCGATTTATTGAGCTGCTTTTTTCCCCCCTGAGGAAAAAGGGGAAAGTGGGGCCCAATTTTAAAGGGGGTCCAGAAATCGCGGGAAAACCAACCGGGGGAAACCCTTTAAAATATAAAAAGGGGGTTTTTTTAAAAAAGTTTTGGGGAAAAAAATTTTTTAAGCTTCCAAACACTCCTCCATTTTTAGGGTTTTTGGGGAAGAATCCCCCCCCCATTCAGAAAAAACGATTTCACACCCCCCCCGTAAAAAAAGGTTTATCAAGATGGAATAAAAACCGCAAATTTAAAAATTATTGACCAAAAAGTGCCAAAAAAAAAAGGGGTTAAAAACCCCAACCTGGGGGGGGTTTTGGAAGAGAAATGGGGGTTTAAGGGCCACAAATTCCAAAAAAGGCAAAAAATTTCTGGGACAAAATATTTGAAAAAAGGGGGCCAAACCGAAAGTTAAAAAGAAAAAGAAAAAAGGGGAAAAAATAGCTTTTAAATTTAATAAAAATCAAATATGAATTTCGTTTTAAAAATTTAAAAATTAATTAAAATTTGGGGGAACCGCCCCCGGGGAAATTTTGTTAAAAACAAGAACTAAAAAGGGGGGGGAAAGGAAGGGGAAAAGGGGAAGAGGAGGGAGAGCGGACGGAAAACCCCTTTAAAACCAAAGGAAGCCAAAAAACCCAGGGGTTTTAGCAAATAACATGAGGGAGGGTGGGGTCATGCCCGGTTTTTTAAATCAATCCCTTTACCCTTCATTCCAAAAATTTTTTAAAACTTTTTTACCGGCTTCCTTGGGGGGGGTGCCAAGCGCCCCTTTTTCCCCCTGACCACCCTTTCCCTTTGGGGGAAAAAAAGCTCAACCTTGGGTAAAACCCAATATTTTAAAATTTTTGACCCCCCATGTTAATTAAGATTCCCAAAAAAATTATTTTTTTAAAAACATTTTCCAAAGCGGAAACCTTTTTAAAAAAAAGGGGGTTTTTTAAATTTTAAAAGGAAAATTTGCCATGAAAAATGATTCAGTCCTAACTTTGGAGTTTTTTACTTTTAAAATTTTGGGGAAAAATTCCTTAAAAAAACATTTGATTTTTTTTTTCCCGTCCCGGTTTAAAACTGAAAAAAAAACCTTTTTAAAAGGGAAATGTTTATTTCAAAAAAAAAAATTTACAAATTTTCTTGATCTTTCAACTAAATATTCATTTTTGGGGAACCCATTTTGGGGGGTTTGGGGGCGGGGGAAAACACCAAAACGGGCCTGGGCTGGACAAACGGACCTGCAAGCAGTTGTACCTTTTTTTGGGGGGTTTTTTTTTCCAGAATAAAAAGTGGCCAAAAACAAAAATGGTTTTTTAAGCACTGGAGGGTCGGTTTTGGGACAAAGATTTGAAACAGGGAGATTTTTAAACCCCCCCCGGAGGGGTTTGGGGGATTGAAAATGAAAAAAAACAAGGGACCTTTGGTTTAAAATTTGGGGGGGGTGGGGGGGTTTTGGTTGGTTTGGCAAAAAGAAATTTCCTCAAACATTTCCATTTTAATTTTTTGTTTTTAACCATGAAAAGGGAAAAACCCGATTTTCCCTCTCCTTTCATGGTGGGGAACCTTCGGCCAGAGGGGTGAAGAAAAATTTCTTGGGGCTGACTTTGACCACAGGATGCAAGGTGGTTTGTAGGAGCTTGGCTGGGGGGCCCCTTCAGTCCTCCAGGGGGGCTCTTTGGGGGGAGGCTCCACTTTTGGGCCAAAAGTTAGGTTTAAACAATGGGCTTTTCCTACTGTGGGGAAAACCCCCACCCCCAAAAAAAAAAACCCCCCTCCCTGGAAAGCGTTTATACCCGTATTTAAAAAAAACCAACTTTTATTTTACTTTTTTTTTTAAAAAAAACATTATTTTTTTTTGGGGTTTTTTTTCTTTTAATTGATGACAAGGGGGAGGACCAGTTGGGGGGGGAAAATGGGAAGAAAAACAAGGGAGACTGGAAAAAATGGTACTGGGTTTTTAAAAGGAAGTTAAACCACTTTTGGGGGGAAAAACTGGGCTTGGGTTTGGTTTCCCAAAAGAAGGAAATGTTAACAAAAATTTGGGGATTAATCCCCTATGGATTGAGTCGGAACGAAATGTGTAAATTTAATCATCCATCTTCCGGCTGGGGGTTCCCATTTAAAACTGAAAAAGTCCAAATTTTTTTTGCTTTCCCCCCTCCGCCCTTCATTAAACCAATTCCCATGTTTGGTTTTTTTTGCTCAGAAACCTTCACCCCTTTGATTGCTTTATCCCTTTTAAAAAGAAAATAAAAAACCCTTTTAAAACCCCTTTTTTTAGAATAAGGGGGATTAACATGGGAAATGTTTCCCCAGGTTTTTTTTCTTTCAAAAAGGGGGGGCCCCCCCCCCCGGTAGGGAAAAAAAATTTTCACAAATCAAAAACCCCTTCCCCAAGAGGAAAATAGAAACTTTCCTACGGCTAGAGGAATATTAAAAGGGAAGTTTCCAAATTTTTAAGAAATAATCAACCGGCCCGGTTGAAAAAAAAAGAATTTTGGTTTTGGTAATGGGTTCCACAATGCGCCGAAAAACTACCTTAAATTTTTGTCAGGGTTTGCCCACGCAAATCCCCCAAAAAACAAATTTTGGGGAAAAAATTAACCATTTCTGGTTAGGAACTGTTTTCCGCCTGTTTTTAAAAAAAAACCCCTTTTTGAAAGTTTCCCCCGGAAAAGCCGGGAAAAAAAAGAAAACTTTTTTGAACACCTCAAAAAAATTCAAAGTTTTTCCCCGTTTTTCTTTAAAAAAGGAGGGGGGCAGTAGTTTGGGGAAAACACTTGGGGCAACGCGCTTTTAGTGGGGGAAAGGGTTAAGCTGACTGTGATGGATCTGAGTCTGAACTGAAGGAGTGTGTAACAGTGTTGGGTTCATCTACCATCTCTTCCAGTATGGAGGTGATCTGCTCAGGTAACACTGAACAATGATGTCACATTTACTCACCTGCTTTCACTCTGCCAGGCTGCTGTCTGACTCCTCTGCATTACATCTGAATGTAGCAGCTCTATGTCTTGTATGGTGGCTGCTGACAGACAAATCCTGTCGACTCTCAACAGTCAGCGTTACTTTTCATTGTACCTACTTTCCCTCAACCTGACTTGTGCATTTCGACTTCAGTTAGTACATTTCCTACATTTCCCAGAATGCCCCTTGACAACTCCCATAGAACAGGCATGAACTGCATTCATGTCATTACATTACATTACATTTCAGTGATTTAGCAGACTCTTTTATCCAAAGCGACTTACAATAAGTGCATTCAACATAGGTAGAGAACTACTAGTCACCAGAAATGCATTTCCTTCCTAAACAAGCAACTAAGAGCAGAACCAGTGGCAGGGTAAAAGTGCAATAACTTAGCTACCTACTTTTTCTTAACCAATGAGACAAATAAGAAAATCAAATAAACAAGAGCTAAGAGAAATAATTTACGACAAATAGGCAAGGCTAAGAGGAAGGGTCAGGGTAGTGTTTCCTGAAGAGGTGGATTTTCAGCCTGTGGCGAAAGATGGGCAGCGACTCTGCTGTCCTGATATCAGTGGGGAGTTAATCCACCACTGCGGGGCCAGGACAGAGAAGAGCCGTGACCGTGTAGATCGGCCTCAGGGGCCTCTGAGCAACGGGGCAACCAGTCGCCTCGAGGCAGCAGAGCGAAGTGTTCGGGCGGGGGTGTAAGGTTTGACCATAGCCTGGAGGTAAGAAGGAGCTGTTCCTTTCACTGCCCTGTAGGCTAGCACCAGGGTCTTGAACTGGATGAGCTGCTACAGGGAGCCAGTGTAGAGAACGGAGAAGGGTAGTTGTGTGGGAGAACTTGGGGCGGTTGAACACCAGTCGAGCCGCAGCTTTCTGAACAAGCTCCAGAGGTCTGATGGCAGATGCCGGGGCACCAGCAAGGAGGGAGTTGCAGTAGTCCAGGCGGGAGATGACCAGAGGCTGGATGAGCACCTGCGCTGCCTTGTCAGTGAGGAAGGGGCGAATCCTCCTGATGTTGTAGAGGAGGAATCTGCAGGAGCGTGTCACTGATGCGATGTTTGCCGAGAACGACAGTTGGTCGTCCAGGGTCACGCCCAGATTCCTCGCAGTCCGAGTTGACGTCACCACAGCATTATCGATGGTGATGGCCAGGTCTCGGTGCGGACAGCCCTTCCCCGGGAGGAACACCAGCTCAGTCTTGTCCAGGTTGAGCTTCAGGTGGTGCATCGATAGGGGCTATGACACAAAGAGAAACTGACCAACTAGCAGCTAACAATAGACTATTGATTAAAGCACTAATACTTAAAGGGTAATTCCGGGATTTTTCAACCTGGCCTATATATCCACAAAATCGCTTATCATACCTTTAAGTAGATCCCAAAAGTTTTGGAGTTGCTCCGGTAGATCGGCTCAGCCGGCAGTTGCAAAACGGCAGCTCAAGGCTGCAATGTAATCCAAGAGGCATGTACAGGCGGTCAAAGTACGTCCACTAAAAGTGCTTGATTTTGCCACTGACAGGCTCAGATTGTTATTCGTGTCTCTGACAAGTGTCTGACAACATTACCGAAAGGATCGCTACAGAAATAGACGGTTTTTAACTAGAAATAGACCTTTTTTTAACAACAACTTTCAACTCTCAACTCTGACAAATGTGGTCAATGAAAGCAAGAGAATTCACTTGTTGCAAGAAGAGGATCGTGTAAACAACCGTCCTCTTCCTGCAACGAGTGAATCCTCTTCAATCAATATCACTCGATTTCTGTAGGAAATGTTTAACAGGGAACAATTTATGGATTAGCTTGCAAGAAATCTCTTACACCAGATTATTTTAAATATGTTGTTAAGAGTGCTAAAGTATATAACATTTAACCCACCGGTGTTATATGAATTCAGAACTACAGATTTTTGCAAATAATGAGTTTTGTTTTTCCATAAGAAATTGATTTGAGGCAAGAATTTTGCAATCATTATTTAATAAAGAAATTGGACGATTGGACAATTATCTAATATGAGAGGTTCTTTTTTAGGTTTTGGGATCAGAGTGATGAGACCCTGGCATAGAGTAGTTGGGAGTGATGCTCTAAAAAAACTTTCAGCAAACATTGTTTTGAGAAAAGGAGCTAATTTAGAAGAAAACAATTTATACAATTGAGCAGTAAGACCGTCAGCTCCAGGATATTGTTTTTTATAGGATTATAGCAGCAGTGATTTGTTCTGATGTGATAGGGCATCACAGAGGTTACGACCTGCATCGTTTAACTGAGTAATATTAGGAAGACATTCAAACAAATGAGAGGTGGATAGATGGCAGTAATTAGAACTGTAAAGATTTCTGTAAAACTTAGTGGAGAAATCTGCTATTTTTTTGAGATCATCAGTAATATTCCCATCAACTCTTAATTGTTGAATACAGTTATTTTTAGATTGTTGTCTTTCCAATCCAAAAAATAAGTGGTCTATCTCTTCTCCTCCGATGGATTTCTCCCTGTATCATTGTTGATTGTGGGTCTGGAAAGAAACCCTTGCTCTTTGATTCTGAGGGCTGACAGCAAAACCTGAAAGTTACAGTTGATGTTTTAGATCAGTGAGACATTTTCTGATATCAGACAGGACAGAGTCTGGGGGGGGATGTGAAACAGAACACACTTGCCCTGCCAGTGTTAACAACTATTAACAAGTGGACCAGTGTTTACAGGTGGTGGTGGTGGTGGGGGGGGGGGGCGGGGGGGGGGTGTATGCATGATTGGATTTGCAGCAAAAATGCACATTTTCCTCAATCCAGTTTCCATTTTAATTTGTGTGTTTAAACCATGAAGAAGTGAATCCAGGTCAGGACTGAAACTGGACTCTCTCTCTCCAGAGTCTGTCAGGCTGGTGAACAGGACTAGTCGGTGCTCAGGCAGAGTGGAGGTGAAGTCTAACCAGTCCTGGTCCTCAGTGTGTGAAGCTGACTTTGACCAGCAGGATGCAGAGGTGGTCTGTAGGGAGCTTGGCTGTGGGGCTCCTTCAGTCCTCCAGGGGGCGCTCTATGGAGAAGTGGAGGCTCCACTGTGGACCAAAGAGTTCCAGTGTGAAGGCAATGAGTCTCTTCTCCTGGACTGTGGAACCTCAGGCTCAGATAGAAACACCTGCTCACCTGGCAAAGCTGTTGGACTCACCTGCTCAGGTAGAAGAGAAACTGCAGCTTTGATTTAACTTGATTACTTTTAATGAAAGGAACATTACTTCTATTACTGATTACTCTCTTGTCTCTGTTCAGGGCCTGATGATGTCAGGTTGGTGGGAGGAGCCAGTCTCTGTGCTGGTGGACTGGAGATGAAACACCAGGAAGACTGTAAACCAGTGTTTGACTGGTACTCTAACTGGAACCTGCAGTCAGCAGCTGTAGTGTGTAGACAGCTGGACTGTGGATCTGCTGTTTCAACAGGAAGTAGAAGAGGTTCAACAGAACAAACTGTATGGAAGATTGAAGCTGACTGTGATGGATCTGAGTCTGAACTGAAGGAGTGTGTAACAGTGTTGTATTCAACTAACAGGTCTTCCAGTGTGGAGGTGATCTGCTCAGGTAACACTGAACAATGATGTCACATTTCCTCACCTGCTTTCTCTCTGCCAGGCTGCTGTCTGACTCCTCTGCATTACATCTGAATGTAGCAGCTCTATGTCTTGTATGGTGGCTGCTAACAGACAAATCCTGTCGCCTCTCGATGGTCAGCGTTACTTTTCATTGTACCTACTTTCCCTCAACCTGCCTTGTGTATTTCGACTTCAGTTAGTACATTCACTACATTTCCCAGAATGCCCCTTCACAACCCCCAGAGAACGGGCGTGAACTGCATTCATGTTATGTCAGATGAAGTCGAGGTCGATTGGACTAGTGTGAATATAACTAGTTATTATTATTTCATTAACTTGGACTGTGAACTTTGGAAGATTTGCAGCAGCCATGTTTGATATCTGTCTGTTATTTGTACTATCAGGTGGGAGATATCAGAGTCTTCAGAAAGTTCACACATTTCCTATTTGGAATTACCACTAGGAGGTTGACATGAACAGGTTTCACCAGTGAGAAGTTCATATTTACACTATCTCTCATTACACTTGAATGCATCAACAGCTGTGGATCTTTCATGTAGGTGGAGAGAATGATAGCGGTAGTGCCAGTTGTTGTTCTCAGTAATAACAAGGTCAAGGAAGTATCATACAATCACATAAGATTCAACAATGACAAATAATAATCTGATGATAACATGAAGAAAAAGGAAATAGGAGACAAGATATAACATAATAAGACAATTGAGAAATAACATAAATAAATAAATACACTTTAAAAAGAATAAAATAAAATAAAAAAGCGAGAATATATAGTATTAACTTAGATAAACGCCTTGCAAGAAGAGCATAAAATAATTGTTTTAAATTGCTTTTTGGTTGTTAGAGGAAGAAATTGTGAATGCATAATTCTACATTTCCGTCAGAAAAACAACCAACTGGAATTTTTTTTTGTAAATTTGCATTTGTGAATATGAAATTTACGTAATATTAGTATTAAATTAAGAAGGAAAAAAGTATTTTCTCTGTTATTACTGTAATCTTAGCAACCAAATACAATATTTATGAAGTAAATGGATAAACCTGGTAAAATATTACCAGTTATAAAAATGTTAATATCTTTCCATAGTGTGTGTGTGTATAATCACAAGACCAAAATTGATGGGACACAGTTTCAGGATGCAGACCACAAAAAGAAAACTTTACGTCAATATCACTCAATTTCTGTTGGAAATGTTTAACAGGGAACAATTTATGGATTAGCTTGAAAGAAATCTCTTTTACCAGATTATTTTAAATATGTTGTTAAGAGTGCTAAAGTATATAACATTTAACCCACCGGTGTAATATGGATTCAGAAATACCGATTTTTGCAAATAATGAGTTTTGTTTTTCCATAAGAAATTGGTTAGCATACTATCAATAGATGTGCATGTTGGGTTATCGACGTACAAAGACTGAGCAGCATAGGTTAGACGAGACAGACCTCAGAACTCTGCCTTTAAGAGATCAGTCTCTTTGTAGCCAGCAGTTCAGAATATTTTGGGTTTGTCCTATAATTGGAGCAAAGTTTAAAGAACATCAAGTTTTACTATCTTTAGTAATACAGGAATAGTAGTACAAATTGAGGTGACTGAGCAGTTATTGACTGGTAGTAATTCACATTTATTAACATTCAGATGGAGACCGGAAGCTTTGAGGCAAGAATTTTGTAATCATTATTTAATAAAGAAATTGGACGGTTGGACAATTATCTAATATGAGAGGTTCTTTTTTAGGTTTTGGGATCAGAGTGATGAGACTCTGGCATAGAGTAGTTGGGAGTGATGCTCTAAAATAAACTTTCAGCAAACAATTTTTTGAGAAAAGCAGCTAATTTAGAAGAAAACAATTTATACAATATAATAATATATAACTAATATAACTCTGAATAATATAATACCTTCAGCTCCAGGATATTTATTGTTTTTTAGGGGATTTATAGCAGCAGTGATTTGTTCTGATGTGATAGGGGCATCACAGAGGTTACAATCTGCATCGTTTAACTGAGTAATATTAGGAAGACATTCAAACAAATGAGAGGTGGATAGATGGCAGTAATTAGAACTGTAAAGATTTCTGTAAAACTTAGTGGAGAAATCTGCTATTTTTTTGAGATCATCAGTAATATTCCCATCAACTCTTAATTGTTGAATACAGTTATTTTTAGATTGTTGTCTTTCCAATCCAAAAAATAAGTGGTCTATCTCTTCTCCTCCGATGGATTTCTCCCTGTATCATTGTTGATTGTGGGTCTGGAAAGAAACCCTTGCTCTTTGATTCTGAGGGCTGACAGCAAAACCTGAAAGTTACAGTTGATGTTTTAGATCAGTGAGACATTTTCTGATATCAGACAGGACAGAGTCTGGGGGGGATGTGAAACAGAACACACTTGCCCTGCCAGTGTTAACAACTATTAACAAGTGGACCAGTGTTTACAGGTGGTGGTGGTGGTGGGGGGGGGGGGTGTATGCATGATTGGATTTGCAGCAAAAATGCACATTTTCCTCGATCCAGTTTCCATTTTAATTTGTGTGTTTAAACCATGAAGAAGTGAATCCAGGTCAGGACTGAAACTGGACTCTCTCTCTCCAGAGTCTGTCAGGCTGGTGAACAGGGACTAGTCGGTGCTCAGGCAGAGTGGAGGTGAAGTCTAACCAGTCCTGGTCCTCAGTGTGTGAAGCTGACTTTGACCAGCAGGATGCAGAGGTGGTCTGTAGGGAGCTTGGCTGTGGGGCTCCTTCAGTCCTCCAGGGGGCGCTCTATGGAGAAGTGGAGGCTCCACTGTGGACCAAAGAGTTCCAGTGTGAAGGCAATGAGTCTCTTCTCCTGGACTGTGGAACCTCAGGCTCAGATAGAAACACCTGCTCACCTGGCAAAGCTGTTGGACTCACCTGCTCAGGTAGAAGAGAAACTGCAGCTTTGATTTAACTTGATTACTTTTAATGAAAGGAACATTACTTCTATTACTGATTACTCTCTTGTCTCTGTTCAGATCCTGACGATGTCAGGTTGGTGGGAGGAGCCAGTCTCTGTGCTGGTGGACTGGAGATGAAACACCAGGGAGACTGGAAACCAGTGGATGGCTGGGGCTATAAATGGAACCTGCAGTCAGCAGCTGTAGTGTGTAGACAGCTGGACTGTGGATCTGCTGTTAAAACAGGAAGGAGAAGAGGTTCAACAGAACAAACTGTATGGGTGATTAAAGCTGGCTGTGATGGATCTGAGTCTGAACTGAAGGAGTGTGTAACAGTGAAGGATTCATCTAACAGCTCTTTCAGTCTGGAGGTGATCTGCTCAGGTAACACTGAACAATGACGTCACATTTCCTCACCTGCTTTCACTCTGCCAGGCTGCTGTCTCACTATAGTCCTATAGCTGATCATTGATGAAGGAGGGCATTAGGACATCTTTAACATGTCTTCTCAGGTCTTCATCATCTCCCTCTGTATTTATAGATCTGCTGGTTCAGCCAGTCATCTCCCTCTCTCCCTCCATGAACGGGGTCTACGAGGCCCAGCAGCAGGGGCTCCATGTGTTCAAGGGCTCCACCTTCACCATCAGCTGCTCCATCCAGCCACAGTACCCAGGAGGCTCCTTCCACCTCACCTTCAATGGCTCCAACACAACAGACGACATCCAGCCAGCTGTCAATCACTCACATGCACTCAATGCACACTTCCTGTTTCCTGCTGCGGACCACGCCCACCAAGGGAACTACAGCTGTGTTTATCACGTCCATGTTTTCTCCCATAACTTCTCCTCTGAGAGCCTGGCCCTCTCTCTCACTGTCTCAGGTAACCGGAAGGAGAATCAAACAGGATATGTGACGCCGTTCACAATCCACTTCATCATTTAATTACTGAGAGAATCAGCAGCTCTACTCAATTCATGAAAACTGACTTTCTGCTGATACTGTCATGACTGAATTTTTTGAACCCCTTGTGTAAGTTTAGATGTTTTTACAATGCAACCCCCTAGCATTCTCTTCTGAAGTTAACCAGTTACAGGTCAGATCTTTGGGGAGGAGTTTGTGTGTCACTCCCATAAATACAGGAGAGAAACCTGGGGCTGTTCCACAAAGCAGCTTTAGACAAGCAGAGATTAATTTAGAAAACCTGGTTTGAGTTAACCTGACAAGTTAATCGGGGATAATGCGGTTCCACAAAGCCGAAGTCAAGCTACCGTGATCTGGCTCCCAGGAAGAGAGTGACTGAGCATCAGTCTGAAGGTTAGAAAGTCATCAAACCATTTCAGTCAGGCGGAGACTCTGACTAGAAGTGGACGTCCGTTCTAAAATATCACCAAGAGCCACAAGAAAAATATTAAAACGAGTAAAAACAACCAAGAACAACATCCAGAGATCTGATGTCATACTCCACGTCATCTCTGCTAGAGGAGGAGTCACAAGTTATTGAAGGAGTTCTTGAGCTTTTGTTAAATAATCCAGTTTATCATAAAAGTTTATCATATTTCACGTGCACGCTCTTCTTCATTAACATATGAGGTTTAGATAAGGATTTTCTGAGGTTGTTCCTCTGTAACATATGAAATCACAACCACACCCTGTAGGCTTCACAAACTTTCAAGCATGACTGCAGGTGGTTTTGTCCAGCAACATCAATATTGTCTCTAGAGCGGATCAGATTACCAGATTCTCTCATAAATACCTGAATCAAACAGGAAAGTTGAAATGCCCTTAATTTAGTGGTTTTAAGGTATTTAGTGCAACGTAAACTTTAACAGGATCTGTTCAACTCATGGTGATCTGATGTTCTGAATCTGTTTCAGCCTTTCCAACAGAGCTCTTCATCAGACCAGTTGTACTGCTGCTGCTTCTGGTGTTGGTGTGTGGTGTTACCACTGCCCTCTTTTTCTACTGCAAGGTATGTACACGTCTTTACTCACTAGATTGGGTTAGATGACGGAGTTACAATGTATATTTCTACCTAGAAGAGAGGTGTGATCCAGTAAGAGGGATTGTTGCTGCCATGTCTCTCCAGGCCACCAGGGGGCAGAAGCCAGGAAGAGAGGAGAACATTGAGCTGGAGTATTATAACCTTAGAGGTTCCAGTGCTGAAGGTGGACCGGATGAAGAGGCAGGAGCAGAGGAGGATCCCCAGGGATCTCATCTCACATCCAGATGGATTACTCCGCTGTCACACGACGGTCCGTCACCTTAGTCAAGGATTTTAGAGTTACAGAGCTGTTCCCTTTAACGTCAGACTGAAATCAAAGCTGCAAAACATTATTATTATTATTATTATTATTATTATTATTATTATTGAAAAAGAAGTCAGATTATTCTGCTGTGATGGATGTTCCCAGAACTCCCAACTCTGATGGATTCACTGTTTAATCTTGCCTCTCATTCTGTGTGAATCATGCAGCATCAAATTAATTCAGCCAATCAATCAACTCCTTGATATTATAATAGAATAATAGAATCTACAGAATCTATTTTCAGTCTGACTTTAATACTTTATCAGTTATCATTAGTTTAGTTTCATTTATTGGAACAGTAATATGTCCAATTCCAGTGGTATTGTAAGACCAGTGAGGTGTGGAAGAGGTTGAGAAAGCCTTCAGGGAAGGAGACACCAGAGTTAGAGTCGCTCGTTCACATTCATCAGGGTGCAGCTCTGAAGGAAAAGGTGTGAAAAATCATGAAAAGAAAACAGCCAGCGAGACAGATAGTAGAAATGAGGAGCAAAACATTTCCAGTGGTGCTTCACCTTGGTAGACCATCTGTAAGCAGATGAAGGCTGGACCACTGGGGATCCAGAACCAGCAGCAGCAGCATCCAGGCCTTCGTATAAGCCTCCATTCACTGCTCTGGGTGGAGAGCAACTCCATCACATCTTGATGAAATGATTGTTCCTGTGTACATGCTCAAATGTTTCATGAGGTCATTTTGGATCAAGTGAACTATTGTTCCTATATGATGTGTAGGTTGACAGCCCATGGCTGCAGGCTGGTAGAGACACTGGAAACAAGACCAGCAGCCTGTTGCACCAGAGAAGAGTCAAATATATGCTGGTTTGAACTGAAATTCTCACATATTATTAATATGTGAACGGTTGTGCCAAAACAAATAGTTCCAATGTAGACATGAGGTCCAACTGAAAACTCACACCGACCCCCCCACTAGGTGGAAAGTCGTTAAAGTAGGAAAATACTGTCGATTTGATAGATGGGAAACCTGGAGGAACAAATACAGCACATACATGAACTTAGTTCACTGAACTGAGAAACCAAAGCACCATTTTAGCTAGCTCACAATAAAATACATGATGTTTTCCATCAGTGATCAGGGGGATTTCTTTAGGCCTGACTCTATAGCTGCTATGTTGAAATGAATCTTTCCACCACTTGGTGTCACCACTGTTGTCTGTATGGTTCCATCTAGCTGAACAGATTCAGTCTGTGGTTGTAGTGGCTCCAAATGAATCCTGGTCTTTCACTAGAGAACATACCTATTGATATTGTTGGTAATGTTCAGTCAGCTAGGTTTCTCCTCTTGTTCTCTCACCATCATGTAGGCTAGTTCATATTATCAGGCTACTGTTCATTGGGCAGGAGGAACTGATTTGTCCTGGTATGTTATTGGCCACTGAAGGTGAAACCATCACTGCCAAGGTTTTGGTGAGTGGTCCCTTTACTCCAGTAGGTCAGATGTACCTCAAGTCTCCATGGTGCAGCTGAACAAAGACACAGCGTTAGTGTGAAACTAACTGGTTCCCATGTAATATTGAACTGAGGATCAAACACGTTCAGCTGCTGCAACAGGCTGCAGGCTTTTACCTTCAGAGAGCATCTTATGGTTGGAGCAGCCTGAAGACCTGAAGCTGGCAAACCTGGTGACAACTTGGTTTGAAACTTTCTGTAAAATACGTCATTATATTAGTCAAAATGTAGGTTTGTCTGCATGTGTAGGTTTAGTTTTCATCCCTCCTCTCTGCCAGTCTTTCCTGTCTCTCTACTTAACTGTCCAAAAAAATGGGAAAAACAAATCTGAAAAAAAAAGCTGCTTCATATTTTTAAGTTTAGAAATAAGGGAGTAACTTCTCAAAACCACTTATTAGATGTGATGTTCTGTAACATTGGATTGTTTTTTATGCTGTTTCTTTTAAAGTACATTTAAAGCTGCACTAGTCCAGCTTGGTGAAAACCCACCCGTCTCCTCAGTCTGAACCAGGAAGTGATGCTGCAGCAGAGCAGAGCGTCCCATCCCCACTAACAGACCGTAGATTCACCCTATTGGTCCAGATTAAACCCTGGTGTCTGGTTGGTCACTGGAGGGAAATCTTCTCCACACAGGAAGTGACCGATCCAGACTGAGGAGTGAAATCCAGAAGAGTCTCCTAAACAGAAAAAGCTGGACTCACCAACGTTAGATCTTTGGTTTCCTTTGGCATGAAGCGCCACAGACCGGTTTACTGACATCATCACACGGGGTTTCTGGGTAATGAAGTTCAGTACACAGCAAGTTGCCTCTTGTTGGGGACGCCAACATGCAAAGCTGACCAGTGCAGCTTTAAGGGATTTAGCAGATCTCATCCAGAGTGACTTGCAGTATGTTCAGTGGTAGAATCAGTTTCAGTCCCTTTTGTCCTGTCCCCAGCCAAGACTGTCCTGTAACTGAAAGCTCACAGGTTTGATCCCTGTCTGATGAGCAACACACTGAACCCCTACCAGCCTCTCATTGTTAGTCACTCTGGTTCAGAGTGTCAGCTAAATGCCCAACAAGGTTTTGAAGTCATGTGATTGTTGTTGGTTTGTATTTAGTATTTTTAAAGCTGCCGTCTGCTTCCTGAATCTCTTCTCAGCTCCTGAGAGGTTCACTGTCTTTTACAGCTGAATTATTAACATGTTGGATCAAATGACATAATCGTTTGTGTTTTGTGGTGAATTAACCAATAAAAATCATTTCTGTATCAAGTCGCTTTGTGTTCGTCTTCACTGACACCAAACAGCAGTAATCTAACCTGAATGAAGGTTAACATTTTTTAACATGCAGCCCTTTGTTAATGCAGACTACTGTAAAGCCTAAATACAGTATAGACTGACCCGTACCAAATCATACCAATCATTTAAAAAGTAAGTACCAAAACGTATCTCCTCTTTAGTACGCCGTTGTGAAGACTCAGCAGGTTCGATCATGAAACCAGATCGGGGAGGTGATTTTATCTGCAGACTTCAGTGGCGACAGGGAGGAAGAGTCACATCCTCCGAGGACTTCAATCTTCATTAAACCCCTTTTTTTCTTCTTCTGTGGTTACAATAGACCTGGTGGGCAGTGGTGGTCCTGGTGGTGCCCTAGGTGAGTGCCACCTAACCTCTCCCCCTCAAGGCAGGCCACACAACACAGTCTCCTATGTTGCAGCATGATGCAGTAAGCACTCCTTTTATTGTCTATCTGAATACTGAAGCATGAAGAAAAATACACACATTTTAAACTAGTGAGTGATCCACCAGACCCACAGTCCACCGTGCAGCCCAGCAGTTTGGTGAGCGGCCTCGCTGGTGCCCATCCATTCATTGAGGTAATGACTCCTGATTGGATTGTACAGAGCAGCCCTGCCCCTGCATTGCCTCATCATCAATCACGCCAGGTGGTCCTGGTGGTGCCCTAGGTGAGATCACCTAAAGACACCCCCCCCCCCAAGGCAGGCCACACAACACAGTCTCCTATGTTGCAACATGATGCAATAAGCACTCCTTTTATTGTCTATCTGAACACTGAAGCATTAAAGGGGAATTCCGGTATTTTTAATCCTGGGCTCTGTTTGTACAAATTTGTCATTTATACCGCAAAATAGGAACAAATAGTTTTGGAATTGCTCCAGTAGATCGCCTCAGTCGGCAGTTGTGAAGCGGGCTGCTATGGCTGCAACGTAATCCGCAGGGGCAAGTGGGCCGATCAAAGTACGTCCACTAAAAGTGCTTGTTGTTGCCACTGACAGGCTCAGATTGTTATTGGAAGTGTCTGACAACATTACGGAAAGGATCGCTACAGAGATAGACCTTTGTTTAACAAGAAACCTTTGTTTAACCTCTTCATACAACAACTCACCTCATCTTTCAGATTTCAGAGCGAGACTTCTGTTTCTGGCTAAACAAAGGTTTATCTCTGTAGGGATCCTTTCAGTAATGTTGTCACAAATCCTTTCATTCATTTTTTCTACTCTCAAAGAAGAAAATGTGTAGAGCTGGCCCTGTTAACGTTAGCCGGTTATGTTAGCCTAGCTAATCCCTAGCTAAATAGTTGAGATTATCTCGGCTAGCGTAGCGCGGTTTCTTTGGTGTGGAACTTGGAATATTATTAGGAAATATTATGTTGAACTTGCGCTCCTTTCTGGTAACTCTCTAAGCTAATGTGATATTTCTATCATCAGTGGTTAGACAGGCTGGCCTGTAACAGTCTGAAGGCCTGGTGCTCTTTCTTGGTTCAGTTCAATAAAAGCCCTGATCATTACTGGAAGTTTAATGTGAATAACCGTCTCTGGCTGCAGAACCCACCCTGTAATTAAAACACATGAGGAAAGGAATGGGTACATCTGAGCGGATCAGAAGTTATAAATCATTGCAGTTTTTGTATTAATTGATCCATGTTACACTGGCTGTCTTAACCTGAATCATTTATTACAAAATTATTTTTAAATATAATAACAAAAACATTTAGAATGGTCAATCAGTTAAAGCTCCTTCACCCTGCCTTACGAAATCCCTTAATCAGGGTTTCAGTGGAGAGTTTTAGTGTCCATGATGGTTTAATGTTTCAGAGGCTTTCCACCCTGATAACAGTAAAATTCTGGAGGAATTGTAATTTCTTGAAAATTGTCCAATGTAAAGGCATTATATATCAGCACAAAATATTGGCTAGTGGCAGCTTGAATCCAAACATATCTGTATTATCCTTCAAAAACCATGTTGGTCGAACGCTACTTCCATTCACAGTAAAAATGAAACCAAGAAATCAAAGAAAACAAATTCATATAGTTGGTGATGTGGACGTCTTGCTGGCTCAGTGGTTAGGTGTTAGGAAATAATACCCCATCCCTTGGCTCGTTCGGCCTCCATCAACCAAAGAGCTTGTTGATCAGGGGTATATGGGTGAAAGTACTGGCCGACCACAGTTGGTTAATTGTACCTCTGTACTACTGACTTTATAATAGTTTAGTTGTATCTTAGCAATACAATTACAGTCCTATGTTGTCATTGTATTTGTTTCATACTTATTTATGTAAGTATCCATTTCTTTATTTGTCATTACAGTCATTTGTAATGTTTTGTTTCAAATTTGGAGCTAAATTTCAGAACACATCATCAGTAGTGTACCAAAGATTCATTGGGCGTTTCAGCCTTCGAACACTATAACCCTCTAAGGCAGCCAGCTGAGAAAGATCAGTTCTCAGCCTGTGTTCCATGTCCAATTCACCTGTCATTTTAGTTGTTTCTCTTCCTATTTTAAGACCCAGTGCAGACCCTGGCCAATCTCAGTCCTCTGGGATAGTCAATACAAATATCTGAAATTAAATTTAAATCCAGTGGTTAGGGTTAGCCCCTAAGGCAAGCATGTTATCCCTCCTCTCTTTTCTTTCCTGTCTCTCTCTATAAAGGCAACAAAAAAGAAAAATCCTCAGTGTATAAGATCCCATTTATTTTACAGCATTTGTCAGTGGGCGGGTTTTAAGTATGAGTGGACAAAAATGACTCAAAGTAACACAATTACTTTCACCAATCAATGAACAATCAAACAACAATCAATAATCATACGTTGTAGTGCGTGTGACAAATGTAAGTCAAATTTTAAATCAGTTATTTAATCAAATTGCCTTTGAATGTCACGTGACAGTTTATCAGTAAATTCACATGCTATTGCATCACACTGTTTTTCAAGTCGCATTCATTTTCATCATCAATTCTATCTATATAATTAATATGATTAGAACTTCTATCTATATAATTGATATAATTATAACTTATAACCATATAATTGATATAATAAGGCTCAGTACATTGTGACGTCCCAGAACCAGATCAACTCCCAGAACTAACTGAAACTATGGTGTCCTAAATCAAACTGGAGGATGGACAGTGGAGGCATCATGAAGCAACAGGAAACCACAGGAACCTGATGAGGAGATAAAGGATGGAGAGGAAACAGCAGAGGAGAGCTGAGGTGTCAAACATGAAGACATAGAGACGGAGAGAGACGCCATGTTAAGACGACCGACTGAACTGGCTGGTTAAGACTACCGACTGACTACCGACTGACTACTGACTGACTACTGACTGACTGGACTCCCAGCAGCAGATATGGATCCAATAGTGATGCTGTTCATGTTGCTCTGGACCACAGGTAGGACTCTGATAGAGAACCAGGCCTTCAATGGGAAATCAGTCATATTATTGACATGTGATTAACATGAACTAGTCTAATTATGAATGTGATTAATAGTTTAATTAGTCTAATTAGTGTGCTTGCTTCAGTAAGCAACACTTATGTTCTCGTACTTACTTATTATTAATATTCCCTCTTCTTCTGCCCAAACTTCAGACTTTCACAACATTTAAGCTGTTCAAACTTTTAAAAATTCAGCATAGTCTGGAATCACAGTCGGTCATTCAAATTTTTGATTACACTTTTACTTTTTCCTGCAATTTTATTTTATTTGCAATTTTTTGGCCTCATAGGAATGCATTAGAAAAATGCATTTGACAATGGCTCTGTCAATGGCTCTCCACTAGATGAAGTCAGAGACTGTCAAATGTGACCCTGGCTGTCTTTGACAAGGTCCACAGTCCAGAGTTTGTGGCTTACTGATGACTGACTAGAACACACAAACCACTACTTCTGCTAACACTTCAATAGAGACAAAACTCTCCTTTTTGAATTACACTTTATTGTTGTTTGACTTCATTTCCCACCGCATAACTATTTTGAACGCACCATCGCGGTGACGCATTGCTGACGTTCTTCCAGGCGGAGCGCTTAGATTGAGATTCATTCATACAGGAAGGCGGCTATACACGGAAGCAGAAACCGTAGTAAAATTCAGGTTACTGTTTGGCATACTTTTTGGTGTTTTGACTCCATGGTACAAACACACATTTCAGTCGATCGGCGCTCAACAACCAGCGGGTTTTTAGACGAATAAAA
Organism: Hoplostethus mediterraneus; assembly: GCA_034670385.1. Classification (NCBI taxonomy): domain Eukaryota; kingdom Metazoa; phylum Chordata; class Actinopteri; order Trachichthyiformes; family Trachichthyidae; genus Hoplostethus; species Hoplostethus mediterraneus. Next base: position 947,682 of record JAXDDW010000019.1, on the reverse strand, counting down.
GAGCAACTTTCAAACAACGTATTTGCTCCCTTCTTGTCCGTCGGAATGATTCCCTCTGTTTCCGCCCAAAACTTCTTTGCTCAACTACTTTCACACCATTTAAGCTATCAACGCCGTTCAAGCTTCAGCATAGTCTGGAATCATAGACGATTATTCAAATGTGTGATTACACTTGTAGTTTTTCTGAAATTGAATTCTCTCTCCCTCTCCCCAGAAACTCAGTTTGTGGTTTACTGTTGGCTGAATGAATAGAAAACACAAAGCTGGAAATGAAATATGTCTCCATTTTGATTTGATGGAGGAAGCTTCCATAAAATAAATAAAACAAATAATTATTACAACTATTTATATTTCTTTTAATGCTTTAAATATATTTAATACTACAATTTATATTACATTTTCCAATACCATTACTACTACTACAGCTGTAAATGCTTCTACTTTTTCTGTTAATACTTCAACATCTTAATACTTCTGTTAGTACTCCTGCTTATACATCTACTTCTACCATTATTCCTTCTGCTTATATGTCAACTAGCTACTATTTATTCTACTGCAGCTATTACGAACAGGGTCACATTTCCTCAGGTGGCTGTCTCATGTGACCCTGGCTGTCTTTCACAATGTCCACAGACCAGAGACTCAGTTTTACTCCTACCAGGTTCTATTGCTAGCTGTCTTTGCTTCACCACCCTCAATAGAGAGGTGGAGGGGCCTCTCAAAGTGTGGCCCAATTCTATACACCAGGAGTCAGAACATCAGCGGCCAGAACACACTCAGGGCAACAATGCAGAGAATATGAAATAGTGTTTGTTTAAAAGTTATAATCAGTTACAAATTTATCACAGCATTCAAAACTACTGGGCTACACTTGGGGACTAGGTGCTCCTTGAGGGCAAGAGGATAACATCGCCCCTTATATCAGCACAAACAGATTTCACACCACACCACCCGCTACACAAAGGTGACTCAAGTCACTGGAAGTAAACACACAGATCAAACCATAGATAAAATATATCTAGACCAAGTAAAAGTACAAGCCAATAAAAAAAAGGGAATATCAAACCCCAACCTAGGAAATAGCAAGGAGCTAAGGTACCAGAGCCACTATACAGGTTAAGGGTTCCTGGACAATATTACCAAAAAAAGGCAATTAAATGCTGGGACTAAATACTTGAAACAGTTTCGGGCAACACAAGAAAGTAATAGCAATAGAATAAGTAACAAAAGAGAAAAGAATAGCTTAAATTATCCAACCCTATACAATCAGAATAAGTGACAATTATCAAGTATATACACAAATAAATAAATTCAATTTAAATTGAAGCACCGCACAGCAAACCAATGGGGGATAATTTAGATTAAATAACTAAGCAATCAAAAAGGGCGGAGGGGAGAGAGAGAGAGAGAGAGAGAGAGAGAGAGAGAGAGAGAGAGAGAGAGAGCGAGCGAGAGAGAGAGAGAGAGACGCCGTATCACCAAAGGAAGCCGATATAATGAACCAGGCCTGGTACTTTACGACTATAATCTATGAGGGATGTGTGCGGTCGGATGGACCGCGTTTTAGTAGGAACTCATTATCCCTTATCCTTACACTTCCATTAATATCATCAACGTTTTATTTGATCGGCTGTCCTAATTGGCGGTCGACAGTCAGTCAGCAGCACGGCTTTGGCACACCTGAGCCACACCTCCAAACAGTCACTCAGGAGAGAAGAAAAAGCAATCAGTCCTGGTGCTGTAATGAACACCAATGATTCTTAAGATTCCTGCATTTCCCCCATGTTACATACTACTACGAGTTCCTAGCTAAATTGACTTTTTATAAAACACTTTTAAGCTAAAGCAAGCAGACACATTTTATTCAGAAAATGTAACATAGTTATTAATGTGATTCATAGTAATTAACTAGTCTCATGATATACTGAGTTCAGTCCATAATCTGTGTGAGATGGTTTACTTTTCAAAACTGGTGTGGGAAAATCCTTACATATGCACTTTGTATTTTCTGCTTTTCGTCCTCAGGACTCCAGGCTGAAATGAAACACAGTACAACAGGTAAATAGAAATTTGACTTAATTTCCCTTCAGATGAAAGTAACATTACTTATTTTACTAATGACTCTCTTCAGCGCCTGATGATGTCAGGTTGGTGGGAGGAGCCAGTCGCTGTGCTGGTGGACTAGAGATGAAACACCAGGGAGACTGGAAACCAGTGGATGACTGGGACTATAACTGGAACCTGAAGTCAGCAGCTGTAGTGTGTAGACAGCTGGACTGTGGATATGTTATTTCAACAGGAAGTAGAAGTGGTTCAACAGAACAAACTGTATGGGATATTGAAGCTGACTGTGATGGATCTGAGTCTGGACTGAACGAGTGTGTAACAGTGGAGGATTCATCTAACAGCTCTTCCAGTGTGGAGGTGATCTGCTCAGGTAACACTGAACAATGACGTCACTATACTTCAACTATTAACAAGTGGACCAGTGTTTACAGGTGGTGGTGGGGGGGGGGGGTGTATGCATGATTGGATTTGCAGCAAAAATGCACATTTTCCTCGATGCAGTTTCCATTTTAATTTGTGTGTTTAAACCATGAAGAAGTGAATCCAGGTCAGGACTGAAACTGGACTCTCTCTCTCCAGAGTCTGTCAGGCTGGTGAACGGGACTAGTCGGTGCTCAGGCAGAGTGGAGGTGAAGTCTAACCAGTCCTGGTCCTCAGTGTGTGAAGCTGACTTTGACCAGCAGGATGCACAGGTGGTCTGTAGGGAGCTTGGCTGTGGGGCTCCTTCAGTCCTCCAGGGGGCGCTCTATGGAGAAGTGGAGGCTCCACTGTGGACCAAAGAGTTCCAGTGTGAAGGCAATGAGTCTCTTCTCCTGGACTGTGGAACCTCAGGCTCAGATAGAAACACCTGCTCACCTGGCAAAGCTGTTGGACTCACCTGCTCAGGTAGAAGAGAAACTGCAGCTTTGATTTGACTTGATTACTTTTAATGAAAGGAACATTACTTCTATTACTGATTACTCTCTTGTCTCTGTTCAGGGCCTGATGATGTCAGGTTGGTGGGAGGAGCCAGTCTCTGTGCTGGTGGACTGGAGATGAAACACCAGGAAGACTGTAAACCAGTGTTTGACTGGTACTCTAACTGGAACCTGCAGTCAGCAGCTGTAGTGTGTAGACAGCTGGACTGTGGATCTGCTGTTTCAACAGGAAGTAGAAGAGGTTCAATAGAACAAACTGTATGGAAGATTGAAGCTGACTGTGATGGATCTGAGTCTGAACTGAAGGAGTGTGTAACAGTGGAGGATTCAACTAACAGGTCTTCCAGTCTGGAGGTGATCTGCTCAGGTAACACTGAACAATGATGTCACATTTCCTCACCTGCTTTCTCTCTGCCAGGCTGCTGTCTGACTCCTCTGCATTACATCTGAATGTAGCAGCTCTATGTCTTGTATGGTGGCTGCTAACAGACAAATCCTGTCGCCTCTCGATGGTCAGCGTTACTTTTCATTGTACCTACTTTCCCTCAACCTGCCTTGTGCACATTTCCCAGAATGCCCCTTCACAACCCCCAGAGAACGGGCGTGAACTGCATTCATGTTATGTCAGATGAAGTCAAGGTCGATTGGACTAGTGTGAATATAACTAGTTATTATTATTTCATTAACTTGGACTGTGAACTTTGGAAGATTTGCAGCAGCCATGTTTGATATCTGTCTGTTATTTGTACTATCAGGTGGGAGATATCAGAGTCTTCAGAAAGTTCACACATTTCCTATTTGGAATTACCACTAGGAGGTTGACATGAACAGGTTTCACCAGTGAGAAGTTCATATTTACACTATCTCTCATTACACTTGAATGCATCAACAGCTGTGGATCTTTCATGTAGGTGGAGAGAATGATAGCGGTAGTGCCAGTTGTTGTTCTCAGTAATAACAAGGTCAAGGAAGTATCATACAATCACATAAGATTCAACAATGACAAATAATAATCTGATGATAACATGAAGAAAAAGGAAATAGGAGACAAGATATAACATAATAAGACAATTGAGAAATAACATAAATAAATAAATACACTTTAAAAAGAATAAAATAAAATAAAAAAGCGAGAATATATAGTATTAACTTAGATAAACGCCTTGCAAGAAGAGCATAAAATAATTGTTTTAAATTGCTTTTTGGTTGTTAGAGGAAGAAATTGTGAATGCATAATTCTACATTTCCGTCAGAAAAACAACCAACTGGAATTTTTTTTTGTAAATTTGCATTTGTGAATATGAAATTTACGTAATATTAGTATTAAATTAAGAAGGAAAAAAGTATTTTCTCTGTTATTACTGTAATCTTAGCAACCAAATACAATATTTATGAAGTAAATGGATAAACCTGGTAAAATATTACCAGTTATAAAAATGTTAATATCTTTCCATAGTGTGTGTGTGTATAATCACAAGACCAAAATTGATGGGACACAGTTTCAGGATGCAGACCACAAAAAGAAAACTTTACGTCAATATCACTCAATTTCTGTTGGAAATGTTTAACAGGGAACAATTTATGGATTAGCTTGAAAGAAATCTCTTTTACCAGATTATTTTAAATATGTTGTTAAGAGTGCTAAAGTATATAACATTTAACCCACCGGTGTAATATGGATTCAGAAATACCGATTTTTGCAAATAATGAGTTTTGTTTTTCCATAAGAAATTGGTTAGCATACTATCAATAGATGTGCATGTTGGGTTATCGACGTACAAAGACTGAGCAGCATAGGTTAGACGAGACAGACCTCAGAACTCTGCCTTTAAGAGATCAGTCTCTTTGTAGCCAGCAGTTCAGAATATTTTGGGTTTGTCCTATAATTGGAGCAAAGTTTAAAGAACATCAAGTTTTACTATCTTTAGTAATACAGGAATAGTAGTACAAATTGAGGTGACTGAGCAGTTATTGACTGGTAGTAATTCACATTTATTAACATTCAGATGGAGACCGGAAGCTTTGAGGCAAGAATTTTGTAATCATTATTTAATAAAGAAATTGGACGGTTGGACAATTATCTAATATGAGAGGTTCTTTTTTAGGTTTTGGGATCAGAGTGATGAGACTCTGGCATAGAGTAGTTGGGAGTGATGCTCTAAAATAAACTTTCAGCAAACAATTTTTTGAGAAAAGCAGCTAATTTAGAAGAAAACAATTTATACAATATAATAATATATAACTAATATAACTCTGAATAATATAATACCGTCAGCTCCAGGATATTGTTTTTTAGGGGATTTATAGCAGCAGTGATTTGTTCTGATGTGATAGGGGCATCACAGAGGTTACGATCTGCATCGTTTAACCGTGAGTAATATTAGGAAGACATTCAAACAAATGAGAGGTGGATAGATGGCAGTAATTAGAACTGTAAAGATTTCTGTAAAACTTAGTGGAGAAATCTGCTATTTTTTTGAGATCATCAGTAATATTCCCATCAACTCTTAATTGTTGAATACAGTTATTTTTAGATTGTTGTCTTTCCAATCCAAAAAATAAGTGGTCTATCTCTTCTCCTCCGATGGATTTCTCCCTGTATCATTGTTGATTGTGGGTCTGGAAAGAAACCCTTGCTCTTTGATTCTGAGGGCTGACAGCAAAACCTGAAAGTTACAGTTGATGTTTTAGATCAGTGAGACATTTTCTGATATCAGACAGGACAGAGTCTGGGGGGGATGTGAAACAGAACACACTTGCCCTGCCAGTGTTAACAACTATTAACAAGTGGACCAGTGTTTACAGGTGGTGGTGGTGGTGGGGGGGGGGGTGTATGCATGATTGGATTTGCAGCAAAAATGCACATTTTCCTCGATCCAGTTTCCATTTTAATTTGTGTGTTTAAACCATGAAGAAGTGAATCCAGGTCAGGACTGAAACTGGACTCTCTCTCTCCAGAGTCTGTCAGGCTGGTGAACGGGACTAGTCGGTGCTCAGGCAGAGTGGAGGTGAAGTCTAACCAGTCCTGGTCCTCAGTGTGTGAAGCTGACTTTGACCAGCAGGATGCAGAGGTGGTCTGTAGGGAGCTTGGCTGTGGGGCTCCTTCAGTCCTCCAGGGGGCGCTCTATGGAGAAGTGGAGGCTCCACTGTGGACCAAAGAGTTCCAGTGTGAAGGCAATGAGTCTCTTCTCCTGGACTGTGGATCCTCAGGCTCAGATAGAAACACCTGCTCACCTGGCAAAGCTGTTGGACTCACCTGCTCAGGTAGAAGAGAAACTGCAGCTTTGATTTGACTTGATTACTTTTAATGAAAGGAACATTACTTCTTTTACTGATTACTCTCTTGTCTCTGTTCAGATCCTGATGATGTCAGGTTGGTGGGAGGAGCCAGTCTCTGTGCTGGTGGACTGGAGATGAAACACCAGGGAGACTGGAAACCAATGGATGACTGGTTATCTAACTGGAAGCTGAAGTCAGCAGCTGTAGTGTGTAGACAGCTGGACTGTGGATCTGCTGTTAAAACAGGAAGTAGAAGAGGTTCAACAGAACAAACTGTATGGGAGATTGAAGCTGACTGTGATGGATCTGAGTCTGAACTGAAGGAGTGTGTAACAGTGAAGGGTTCATCTAACATCTCTTCCAGTGTGGAGGTGATCTGCTCAGGTAACACTGAACAATGATGTCACATTTCCTCACCTGCTTTCTCTCTGCCAGGCTGCTGTCTGACTCCTCTGCATTACATCTGAATGTAGCAGCTCTATGTCTTGTATGGTGGCTGCTAACAGACAAATCCTGTCACCTCTCGATGGTCAGCGTTCATCACTTTGACACAACAGATGGGGAGGAAACAATCCTACAGCTGATCATTGATGAAGGAGGGCATTAGGACATGGTTAACATGTCTTCTCAGGTCTTCAGTGTTTCATTAGTCAGTGAACAGGCCCTCCTCCACTTCCCCTCGGTACTTGGTGATATTTACTGTTACACAACTCAAACACCTCTGCACCAAGAGGAAGTGAATGACGTCATGCTGCGTCACATCAGCTGGCGCTACTTGCTACTGCAGAAGGAATATTATCAGTGACACGTTCTCTACATTTTATACATGAAGTAACTACAACCGTCCACTTGGTTGTAATATACTGAAATGTACATTCTGAGTTTTGGGGGAATTGTTGTGTCTCTGCAGCAATGACTGACCTGTATTTACATTTCATCAACACCTTAAATTAAATGATACAGATAATAGTCCTGATCTTGATCATCTCAACCACAATATCCTCAACAGTTGTTGTGTGGAACAACATTACACCTGATTAGTGTGATCTAGTTGATCACGTGTGTGCCACCATGTTTATTCAATCAACAACACGTTGCCTTGGAAATGCGTCGTCTTCATGGAAACGGCACAGGAGACAATGAACACAAGCATGAAAACATTTGATATCCTCAATGTATGAAATTCAAAGTTATTGCCACATTTTCTTTGTCAAGAATTTGGACGTGGAGGTCAGTAGATGGTTGCTGTTATAAGACACTTGGGGCAGAGCTGTTTCAGCTGGTGTGACGTAGAGCTCTGTACAAGACTGGATATTTAGCTACCACATCAGGAGAGTGGCCACTTGCAGAGCAGGGGGCGGAGTCTGGGGGCGGAGTCTGGGGGGGATGTGAAAGGGAACACACTTGACCTTCTGCAGTGTTAATAACTATTAACAAGTGTGTGTGTGTGTGTGTGTGTGTGTGTGTGTGTGTGTGTGTGTGTGTGTGTGTGTGTGTGTGTGTGTGTGTGTGGTGTGGTGTGTGGGGGGGGGGGGGGTATGCATGATTGGATTTGCAGCAAAAATGCACATTTTCCTCGATCCAGTTTCCATTTTAATTTGTGTGTTTAAACCATGAAGAAGTGAATCCAGGTCAGGACTGAAACTGGACTCTCTCTCTCCAGAGTCTGTCAGGCTGGTGAACGGGACTAGTCGGTGCTCAGGCAGAGTGGAGGTGAAGTCTAACCAGTCCTGGTCCTCAGTGTGTGAAGCTGACTTTGACCAGCAGGATGCACAGGTGGTCTGTAGGGAGCTTGGCTGTGGGGCTCCTTCAGTCCTCCAGGGGGCGCTCTATGGAGAAGTGGAGGCTCCACTGTGGACCAAAGAGTTCCAGTGTGAAGGCAATGAGTCTCTTCTCCTGGACTGTGGAACCTCAGGCTCAGATAGAAACACCTGCTCACCTGGCAAAGCTGTTGGACTCACCTGCTCAGGTAGAAGAGAAACTGCAGCTTTGATTTAACTTGATTACTTTTAATGAAAGGAACATTACTTCTATTACTGATTACTCTCTTGTCTCTTGTCTCAGAGCCTGATGATGTCAGGTTGGGGGGAGGAGCCAGTCGCTGTGCTGGTGGACTGGAGATGAAACACCAGGGAGACTGGAAACCAATGGATGACTGGGACTCTAACTGGTTCTCTAACTGGTTCTCTAAGTGGAACCTGACGTCAGCAGCTGTAGTGTGTAGACAGCTGGACTGTGGATCTGCTGTTTCAACAGGAAGTAGAAGAGGTTCAACAGAACAAACTGTATGGGGGATTAAAGCTGGCTGTGATGGATCTGAGTCTGGACTGAAGGAGTGTGTAACAGTGAAGGATTCATCTAACAGCTCTTTCAGTCTGGAGGTGATCTGCTCAGGTAACACTGAACAATGACGTCACATTTCCTCAACTGCTTTCACTCTGCCAGTCTGCTGTCTCACTATAGTCCTATAGCTGATCATTGATGAAGGAGGGCATTAGGACATCTTTAACATGTCTTCTCAGGTCTTCATCATCTCCGTCTGTATTTATAGATCTGCTGGTTCAGCCAGTCATCTCCCTCTCTCCCTCCATGAACGGGGTCTACGAGGCCCAGCAGCAGGGGCTCCATGTGTTCAAGGGCTCCACCTTTACCATCAGCTGCTCCATCCAGCCACAGTACCCAGGAGGCTCCTTCCACCTCACCTTCAATGGCTCCAACACAACAGACGACATCCAGCCAGCTGTCAATCACTCACATGCACTCAATGCACACTTCCTGTTTCCTGCTGCGGACCACGCCCACCAAGGGAACTACAGCTGTGTTTATCACGTCCATGTTTTCTCCCATAACTTCTCCTCTGAGAGCCTGGCCCTCTCTCTCACTGTCTCAGGTAACCGGAAGGAGAATCAAACAGGATATGTGACGCCGTTCACAATCCACTTCATCATTTAATTACTGAGAGAATCAGCAGCTCTACTCAATTCATGAAAACTGACTTTCTGCTGATACTGTCATGACTGAATTTTTTGAACCCCTTGTGTAAGTTTAGATGTTTTTACAATGCAACCCCCTAGCATTCTCTTCTGAAGTTAACCAGTTACAGGTCAGATCTTTGGGGAGGAGTTTGTGTGTCACTCCCATAAATACAGGAGAGAAACCTGGGGCTGTTCCACAAAGCAGCTTTAGACAAGCGGAGATTAATTTAGAAAACCTGGTTTGAGTTAACCTGACAAGTTAATCGGGGATAATGCGGTTCCACGAAGCCAAAGTCAAGATACCGTGATCTGGCTCTCAGGAAGAGAGTGACTGAGCATCAGTCTGAAGGTTAGAAAGTCATCAAACCATTTCAGTCAGGCGGAGACTCTGACTAGAAGTGGACGTCGTTCTAAAATATCACCAAGAGCCACAAGAAAAATATTAAAACGAGTAAAAACAACCAAGAACAACATCCAGAGATCTGATGTCATACTCCACGTCATCTCTGCTAGAGGAGGAGTCACAAGTTATTGAAGGAGTTCACATATTTTTGCAGACAGGGATGTCTGAGCTTTTGTTAAATAATCCAGTTTATCATAAAAGTTTATCATATTTCACGTTCACGCTCTTCTTCATTAACATATGAGGTTTTGATAAGAGGTTGTTCCTCTGTAACATATGAAATCACAACCACACCCTGTAGGCTTCACAAACTTTCAAGCATGACTGCAGGTGGTTTTGTCCAGCAACATCAATATTGTCTCTAGAGCGGATCAGATTACCAGATTCTCTCATAAATACCTGAATCAAACAGGAAAGTTGAAATGCCCTTAATTTAGTGGTTTTAAGGTATTTAGTGCAACGTAAACTTTAACAGGATCTGTTCAACTCATGGTGATCTGATGTTCTGAATCTGTTTCAGCCTTTCCAACAGAGCTCTTCATCAGACCAGTTGTACTGCTGCTGCTTCTGGTGTTGGTGTGTGGTGTTACCACTGCCCTCTTTTTCTACTGCAAGGTATGTACACGTCTTTACTCACTAGATTGGGTTAGATGACGGAGTTACAATGTATATTTCTACCTAGAAGAGAGGTGTGATCCAGTAAGAGGGATTGTTGCTGCCATGTCTCTCCAGGCCACCAGGGGGCAGAAGCCAGGAAGAGAGGAGAACATTGAGCTGGAGTATTATAACCTTAGAGGTTCCAGTGCTGAAGGTGGACCGGATGAAGAGGCAGGAGCAGAGGAGGATCCCCAGGGATCTCATCTCACATCCAGATGGATTACTCCGCTGTCACACGACGGTCCGTCACCTTAGTCAAGGATTTTAGAGTTACAGAGCTGTTCCCTTTAACGTCAGACTGAAATCAAAGCTGCAAAACATTATTATTATTATTATTATTATTATTATTATTATTGAAAAAGAAGTCAGATTATTCTGCTGTGATGGATGTTCCCAGAACTCCCAACTCTGATGGATTCACTGTTTAATCTTGCCTCTCATTCTGTGTGAATCATGCAGCATCAAATTAATTCAGCCAATCAATCAACTCCTTGATATTATAATAGAATAATAGAATCTACAGAATCTATTTTCAGTCTGACTTTAATACTTTATCAGTTATCATTAGTTTAGTTTCATTTATTGGAACAGTAATATGTCCAATTCCAGTGGTATTGTAAGACCAGTGAGGTGTGGAAGAGGTTGAGAAAGCCTTCAGGGAAGGAGACACCAGAGTTAGAGTCGCCCGTCCACATTCATCAGGGTGCAGCTCTGAAGGAAAAGGTGTGAAAAATCATGAAAAGAAAACAGCCAGTGAGACAGATAGTAGAAATGAGGAGCAAAACATTTCCAGTGGTGCTTCACCTTGGTAGACCATCTGTAAGCAGATGAAGGCTGGACCACTGGGGATCCAGAACCAGCAGCAGCAGCATCCAGGCCTTCGTATAAGCCTCCATTCACTGCTCTGGGTGGAGAGCAACTCCATCACATCTTGATGAAATGATTGTTCCTGTGTACATGCTCAAATGTTTCATGAGGTCATTTTGGATAAAGTGAACTATTGTTCCTATATGATGTGCAGGTTGACAGCCCATGGCTGCAGGCTGGTAGAGACACTGGAAACAAGACCAGCAGCCTGTTGCACCAGAGAAGAGTCAAATATATGCTGGTTTGAACTGAAATTCTCACATATTAATATGTGAACGGTTGTGCCAAAACAAATAGTTCCAATGTAGACATGAGGTCCAACTGAAAACTCACACACCCCCCCACTAGGTGGAAAGTCGTTAAAGTAGGAAAATACTGTCGATTTGATAGATGGGAAACCTGGAGGAACAAATACAGCACATACATGAACTTAGTTCACTGAACTGAGAAACCAAAGCACCATTTTAGCTAGCTCACAATAAAATACATGATGTTTTCCATCAGTGATCAGGGGGATTTCTTTAGGCCTGACTCTATAGCTGCTATGTTGAAATGAATCTTTCCACCACTTGGTGTCACCACTGTTGTCTGTATGGTTCCATCTAGCTGAACAGATTCAGTCTGTGGTTGTAGTGGCTCCAAATGAATCCTGGTCTTTCACTAGAGAACATACCTATTGATATTGTTGGTAATGTTCAGTCAGCTAGGTTTCTCCTCTTGTTCTCTCACCATCATGTAGGCTAGTTCATATTATCAGGCTACTGTTCATTGGGCAGGAGGAACTGATTTGTCCTGGTATGTTATTGGCCACTGAAGGTGAAACCATCACTGCCAAGGTTTTGGTGAGTGGTCCCTTTACTCCAGTAGGTCAGATGTACCTCAAGTCTCCATGGTGCAGCTGAACAAAGACACAGCGTTAGTGTGAAACTAACTGGTTCCCATGTAATATTGAACTGAGGATCAAACACGTTCAGCTGCTGCAACAGGCTGCAGGCTTTTACCTTCAGAGAGCATCTTATGGTTGGAGCAGCCTGAAGACCTGAAGCTGGCAAACCTGGTGACAACTTGGTTTGAAACTTTCTGTAAAATACGTCATTATATTAGTCAAAATGTAGGTTTGTCTGCATGTGTAGGTTTAGTTTTCATCCCTCCTCTCTGCCAGTCTTTCCTGTCTCTCTACTTAACTGTCCAAAAAAATGGGAAAAACAAATCTGAAAAAAAAAGCTGCTTCATATTTTTAAGTTTAGAAATAAGGGAGTAACTTCTCAAAACCACTTATTAGATGTGATGTTCTGTAACATTGGATTGTTTTTTATGCTGTTTCTTTTAAATGACATTTAAAGCTGCACTAGTCCAGCTTGGTGAAAACCCACCCGTCTCCTCAGTCTGAACCAGGAAGTGATGCTGCAGCAGAGCAGAGCGTCCCATCCCCACTAACAGACCGCAGATTCACCCTATTGGTCCAGATTAAACCCTGGTGTCTGGTTGGTCACTGGAGGGAAATCTTCTCCACACAGGAAGTGACCGATCCAGACTGAGGAGTGAAATCCAGAAGAGTCTCCTAAACAGAGAAAGCTGGACTCACCAACGTTAGATCTTTGGTTTCCTTTGGCATGAAGCGCCACAGACCGGTTTACTGACATCGTCACACAGGGTTTCTGGGTAATGAAGTTCAGTACACAGCAAGTTGCCTCTTGTTGGGGACGCCAACATGCAAAGCTGACCAGTGCAGCTTTAAGGGATTTAGCAGATCTCATCCAGAGTGACTTGCAGTATGTTCAGTGGTAGAATCAGTTTCAGTCCCTTTTGTCCTGTCCCCAGCCAAGACTGTCCTGTAACTGAAAGCTCACAGGTTTGATCCCTGTCTGATGAGCAACACACTGAACCCCTACCAGCCTCTCATTGTTAGTCACTCTGGTTCAGAGTGTCAGCTAAATGCCCAACAAGGTTTTGAAGTCATGTGATTGTTGTTGGTTTGTATTTAGTATTTTTAAAGCTGCCGTCTGCTTCCTGAATCTCTTCTCAGCTCCTGAGAGGTTCACTGTCTTTTACAGCTGAATTATTAACATGTTGGATCAAATGACATAATCGTTTGTGTTTTGTGGTGAATTAACCAATAAAAATCATTTCTGTATCAAGTCGCTTTGTGTTCGTCTTCACTGACACCAAACAGCAGTAATCTAACCTGAATGAAGGCAGCAGTGTCACTGCACTGTTACCTTCAAGTGTTTTTAGTCAAGGTCAACATTTTTTAACATGCAGCCCTTTGTTAATGCAGACTACTGTAAAGCCTAAATACAATATAGACTGACCCGTACCAAATCATACCAATCATTTAAAAAGTAAGTACCAAAACGTATCTCCTCTTTAGTACGCCGTTGTGAAGACTCAGCAGGTTCGATCATGAAACCAGATCGGGGAGGTGATTTTATCTGCAGACCTCAGTGGCGACAGGGAGGAAGAGTCACATCCTCCGAGGACTTCAATCTTCATTAAACCCCTTTTTTTCTTCTGTGGTTACAATAGACCTGGTGGGCAGTGGTGGTCCTGGTGGTGCCCTAGGTGAGTGCCACCTAACCTCTCCCCCTCAAGGCAGGCCACACAACACAGTCTCCTATGTTGCAGCATGATGCAGTAAGCACTCCTTTTATTGTCTATCTGAATACTGAAGCATGAAGAAAAATACACACATTTTAAACTAGTGAGTGATCCACCAGACCCACAGTCCACCGTGCAGCCCAGCAGTTTGGTGAGCGGCCTCGCTGGTGCCCATCCATTCATTGAGGTAATGACTCCTGATTGGATTGTACAGAGCAGCCCTGCCCCTGCATTGCCTCATCATCAATCACGCCATGTGAGATCGCTGGGTAATTACTTCTAGGGGTGGAGCGGGTCAAGTGTAGCAGACCAAGGTGGTGAAGGTGGTGGGGTACTGCCTGTGATCGACAGTGGATGTAAAAGGTCTACACGGCCTTTCAGGTGTTCTGCTTTTATTGCCTTAAGGCCTGAAATGAAACCCTATTAAATCAGAGAGTGAACAGCGGAACAAAAGGCCACTCATTTCTCATAATGTCGCCCATCCCAAAACATGCACAAAGGTAATTTGTGTCCAACGGAAATCAATTAAAGAGCAGTAATTGTTTCCTTTCCAGTGTCAAGCCGGCCAGAAAGAAAAATAGGACTTTCAAAATAAAACCCGTATTGCCAAATGTGTGGAAATGTTTTTTTTGTAACACAAACTGACAAAGTAAAATTAAAGAATGTATTTAAGAACGAATCGGTAATAAATTAAAATAGAAATGTTTCCTTTTCCAAAAAGTCCTTCTCAGAGCGTGAATTCATAGTCATATAAACCTAAGCAAGACGCAATATATCAATCACAAGACATAAACCAAACAACTTCTATCTTCTATCTTGTAAAAGTCCATTTTATCCCTTAACAGTGACACAATATTCCTGAAGGCCACAGAATGGGAGCTCCTCTACCGATCATATCATACAAGCCAGTAAATGCCATATTACCGTATTAGTATCTTACCATATACAGTATATAAAGCTGTCAAAAACTCATAAACTCAAATATATCAACCCATACCAGACCACTAGCATGTCCAATATGTGGCACAAGTCCATGTTAACCTGAAGGGCTCAGTGGAAATATATAAATCCTACAGCCGCTAAAGGTTACGATATTAGACATCCTGTCAAGTTGCCTGGTACAGGTTATGCTACTGAGTCTCTGTTTTTATAGTTTTGTCAGCTCTGTAAATACTTTGGTGGTCTGATACATTCGGCTTCCCGTGTCCAAATACTTCATCCATCAAAAGCTGTGCCACGGGTTTCCCAATATCCTCTCTCCCCACAGAAATTGGCTGGCATTCATCCTGTCATACATAGTCTGTTGACACAAGGTGTTTGATTGAAATCTACAAAACTGCAAAGAAAACAAAACGTTCTCAAAACCACGACACAGTAACCGTTCTGTTATCTGAGACAAACCGGAACAAGCAGGGATGGAATCGGGCTCGGTTTTTCAAAACAAAAATGTCCTCCCGGAACAGATTTTGAACAGGAGACTACTGGTGAAAGGTTGGTTATGACAGCCAATAAGCACTACCGGGGTAGCGCCTCAAACCCATCATTTGAATTAGGGTGGATGTAGATGTTTGCCTGAGATGGAATAATGGTGGTGTGGGGATGAGAGGGAAGTGGAGGAGGCACACAGGACCCATAATTCCTAGCTACTCCTGTCACGGTGGTGAGGAGGAAGCCACTTGGAACCCATAAGGACATCCAGAAGACACAGTCGCTCTCCCAAAACCACGTGGGAACATGTATTATGGTCTGCTGAAACCGAGGTACAACTCTTTGGTCTTAGAAGAGCCAGCGCAGCCCACAGAGCCGGGACAGAGGGACGACCCAACAGCTCCACATGCCAGGTGTTGTGAACCGGCCCTCTGCACAAACATTTCATCTTCCAACGTCACTTTCACTCATTCTTCAGCTCCTATATTGTTCGAGATCCTTTACCTGCATAGTGTCAGATCCTGTATAGTTTCAGATCCTGTATAGCTTCAGATCCTGTATAGTTTCAGATCCTGTATAGTTTCAGATCCTGTATAGTTTCAGATCCTGTATTTATAGATCCTGTATAGTTTCAGATCCTGTATTTTTAGATCCTGTATAGTTTTAGATCCTGTATTTATAGATCCTGTATAGTTTCAGATCCTATATAGCTTCAGATCCTGTATAGTTTCAGATCCTGTATATCTTCAGATCCTGTATAGTTTCAGATCCTGTATAGTTTTAGTTCCTGTATAGTGTCAGATCCTGTATAGTTTCAGATCCTGTATAGCTTCAGATCCTGTATAGTTTCCAGATCCTGTATAGTTTCAGATCCTGTATAGCTTCAGATCCTGTATAGTTTCAGATCCTGTATAGTTTCAGATCCTGTATAGCTTCAGATCCTGTATAGTTTCAGATCCTGTATAGCTTCAGATCCTGTATAGTTTCAGATCCTGTATAGCTTCAGATCCTGTATAGTTTTAGATCCTGTATTTATAGATCCTGTATAGTTTCAGATCCTATATAGCTTCAGATCCTGTATAGTTTCAGATCCTGTATATCTTCAGATCCTGTATAGTTTCAGATCCTGTATAGTTTTAGTTCCTGTATAGTGTCAGATCCTGTATAGTTTCAGATCCTGTATAGCTTCAGATACTGTATAGCTTCAGATCCTGTATAGTTTCCAGATCCTGTATAGTTTCAGATCCTGTATAGCTTCAGATCCTGTATAGTTTCAGATCCTGTATAGTTTCAGATCCTGTATAGCTTCAGATCCTGTATAGTTTCAGATCCTGTATAGCTTCAGATCCTGTATAGTTTCAGATCCTGTATAGCTTCAGATCCTGTATAGTTTCAGATCCTGTATAGCTTCAGATCCTGTATAGCGTCAGATCCTGTATAGTTTCAGATCCTGTATAGCTTCAGATCCTGTATAGTTTCAGATCCTGTATAGTTTCAGATCCTGTATAGCTTCAGATCCTGTATAGTTTCAGATCCTGTATAGTTTCAGATCCTGTATAGCTTCAGATCCTGTATAGTTTCAGATCCTGTATAGTTTCAGATCCTGTATAGCTTCAGATCCTGTATAGTTTCAGATCCTGACACAGTGGCGTTGCTGACAGTCTCTGATGGCCATGTGTGCCGGCCTCAGCGTTTCAGTCCAACGGGACGTTTGGCCCGAGCTGCAGAAAGTGCAGAAACCTGCTCTGCACCTAAAACACACTCCTGTCACGTTGCAGGTCAGAGGCCTGAACGGAAATCAGATTTGTGTGGATTCAGCCACTTTACCCTCTCTAATGCTTGTAAATTGCTTCATGCATTTCACCAGAAATGAAATTTCACCATTTTTTTTTGTGGTGACATCAGGACATACTGGCATATCACGCTGCATTTAGACATAAAAACACCACGTCACTGTGCGCATTGATGCAGCGTGGCATGCAGGAGGTTGCAGCCTCTAGGTGAGTCCAGCAGTGCAAGCAACACAGCATGAGATAGTAGGAGCACGGATTACATCATGGAGCAGTTCCTGAGGATGAAATGGTGTAATGCACATTGACTTAAGAGATACATGTAGTGTGATGTGAACAAAAATGAATAGGATGGAGTACACAGTTATAGCAGTACTCAATGTGTCTACCTCACAGTACACCGGCACACCTCCCCCTCTGCAGCCGCAACCAGACTGTGAAATTTCCAAGCAGGGAATTTGTTTTTCCCATATATCCAATAGCACCTGAATGCAGTTTTACTTCCCTTGGTTACATTAAGCTGTGACTGGAGTTCATTTTTACACCAGTAATTTTACTTTCAGCGAGGGTAGCAGTGCTTCAGTTCCTGAGTGGGTTATTTTGGTGCCGCTTCCCCCCCTTGAATGAAACCCTTGAGGTAGATGTGAGCTGTGAGAGGGGAAGAAATGGCGAACACAGTGAATGGCAGAGAGGAGGTGTGTGTGTGTGTGTGTGTGTGTGTGTGTGTGTGTGTGAGAGTGTTTATAATTCCTGTTCAAACTGCAGGAGCTGAGAGTCTCGGGGTATTTGCTGTACTGCTGTGTTGACGCTCCAGGACGGGACGGCGAGGGCTGCTGAGTCACACGAGGCTTCAGGTTGAGGTTGCGTGGAAGCAGCTGAGGGCGGCGGGGGAGAAGGAACGGCTCCCGACAACTTCTCCTGCTAACTTCATTATTGATTGATAGAGGCAGAGAGAGACTGTCAGACACACACACACACACACTCTTTTTTTTCTGTCTGGTATTACATAAAGTAAACTCCCTGGGGGTGGTGTGTGTGTGTGTGTGTGTGTGTGTGTGTGTGTGTGTGTGTGAAAGGCTGAGGGACGTGGTTTAGTGTTATCTTTTGTAGGTGACGTCCACCAGTCTTACTTTTCTTCTTCTGTACATGATTTAAAGGTAGAGCTGGGCAATATGGACACAACTAATATCACAATAATCAAAAATGTGTTAAACAATCAAAGTTTGGATAATATATTTGTGTAATATAAATATAAAGTAAATAAAACTCCCTATTTTGTTTCAGATCTCATTTTCTGGGAGATCTGAATCAGCGTTTTCCTTTTATTATGAGTTGAGACATCAGAATCCTGTATCACAACAATACTACCTCATCACACATCATTCTACTGAAAGACAAGTGATAATATTGAATTACTGCCCAGCCTACTTACAGGTATAGAAAACACTTCAGCAGCGTTCGGGATATGAAAGTTGTCCTGACACTAAACTGACGCTGGAGGGTGAAAGTGAATATGAGACTGACAACCTAATCAATTAACTCGATTGGGAATGAATTGAAGGCGTTTATTCCAAAATGCTCTGTGTGACATTGATTTTTCATTGCTTCATATTTTAAAAAAAATTAGCACAGGTGAGTGCAACCTTTTCTTTTCGGTGGCGTCCAATAGTGAGTTTTACTTTAATTTATAAAATGTATGTAATTACTTTAATAAAAGCTTCAGAAATGGTGGATCTCTTATTTTGAAACTCCTCAGAATAAGTGGATGAATACTAGAAAGGCTGATGGATTCTGGGGGGGGTCAAAGAGAAGGTCAACAAGCTGCCAGCTCAATATAATGAAGTTATTTTAGTGCTGATTTCTGCAGATTTCTGCACCACACGGCCTGCACAGTGGATGTTTCGTTCAAAAATGACACACAGGCTGGAATAATGCATAGTTTATCATATCATAACAATAAATTCTACATTGTGAATAAAACAGTCTAGTAGATTTGGGGGTGGGGGGGGCGGTAGCCTAAATCATGAAGCCTTTGACACCGAGGTCAAAACGTGACGTCGAGGCGATGCGGGGTAAAGGGTGCTCTAAAAGGTAAAACCGTATACGGAGTGATCGCCTTGCATTCATACAGCTACAAGCTACTGGAGATCACAGTTTGGGCTACTTCTGCTAAAGCACAGTATCGCTTCAAATTCCTCTAGATACCTGAATGAAAACAGCGTATTGCCTTGGAAATACATAAAGAGAGAGTAGAGTCATTCGTCCCAGCTTAAGAAAAAAACGGGTACACTAGTGCAGATTATCCAGGGGGGTGGGGGGGTCCCAGGGGTCCTTGAAGGGGTTCCAGAGGGGTGGGTGGGCCCCCATGCAAAATGTAATTTAATTTCACAATAATTGAATTCACTAGAAACATTCCCAATTAAAGGATGACAATTCTGATCAGGTTTCACTGTAACTG
The DNA here is from genome assembly GCA_034670385.1 of Hoplostethus mediterraneus. Taxonomy (NCBI): domain Eukaryota; kingdom Metazoa; phylum Chordata; class Actinopteri; order Trachichthyiformes; family Trachichthyidae; genus Hoplostethus; species Hoplostethus mediterraneus. The sequence continues at coordinate 928,243 of JAXDDW010000019.1, read as the reverse complement.
CTGTGACGGTGTAGGTTTCATCCATTTCAATATCAAATCAATAAGAAGAGTCATAAATCTGCCTACGTGGGGTCAAAATCCTGTTACGGGGGTGTTGGTGGTCTAACGTGCGTCTGTTTGGATCCAGATGCCCCGTATTAGTGGGACTGGGTGCTCGGGTAAAGCCAGTAAAAAATACCCCCCCCCCCCCCCTCTCTCCCTCTCCCCCCCACACACCCCCACCTCCATCCTGCATGCGGAACGCTGATGCATCCCGGCGGCACTTGCCCCTCTGTCCTCCCTCGGGTCCTCAGCCGCATGCCAAACTCTGGATGCGGGATGCCTCAGCGTCCTCGGTCCTCTCTCATCCCTGCTGCAGGCGGATGTGTCACGCACAGTCACCCGTGCATGTGATGGGTAGTCATCCCAACCTCGGAGCGCAGTCGGTGAGGTTCGGAGCCACGGTGCTGTTGGCAGGCGGACCCGGTATCCAGAAAAACACATAATAAATCACCAGGATGAAAGCCGCCACGGACACGCAGAAGAAATAGGCAATCGCCATCGCCACTTTCACCCAGATCTTAGTTGACAGGTTGGCATGTTTCACCCTCTGGTCCCCGGGATAGCTCGGCCTCCGCTTCATGTCCCCATTCTGCTTCCCGGTGGCCGCGGCGCTGGTGGTCACGGTGACTTGTCTGCTGGCCGCTTTCATCTTGATATTAGCGGTGAAATTGTACCCCCGGATTTCTGCTCTGCTGAGTGTGTTCTGCTCATTTGAGTCCTGGCAGCTGAGCCAGTTGTGCCTCCGTGCCCGTGCCCGTGCCCGTGCCCGTACCTGGCTGCGGACGAACCTGGCGTCGCACCTCGGGTACCGTCGCCGCGGGACGGTGGTCCACTTTGACCCTCTGAGTCTTCGGTGCGCACCGGGCAAACTGTCCACGAGCAGGCTTTCACAGTCATCAGCTGGATGGGACTACTGTCAAGCTCGACACCATTAAAAAAATATCGTTTCCGGTCAGAACTTTCAAAATAAAGTTCGCTCGCGTTTTGGGGGAGGGTTATACAAAGTACCAAAGTGACGAGACACTTACACCACGCGCCATAATACCATATAACGTAATTGTATCCACTTCAGGATCAATAATGACTAATTCATCCTCTAATGTTTCCATTCACATTTTTCGTAGATTCTTCATGCTCTGTCCTTTTTTAGTTGAATATCAGTTTTATCTTATCTCCAGATTATTTTACTTCCAGTCCCTCTAAATGGGTGGTGGGACGCTTGGTTTTGAGATGCAGGAGTCTCATCCAATTCCAGACAGTTAATTCAGCTGATCGGTGATGCACCCTTGACTGGTCCAGTTATCCACTCTTTATTCTCAGTCGACACGTCTCACGCTCTTATTGTGAATGCAAAACCACCTAACTTCCGGCCTCACTCTGCGCGTCTCAGTGTGGCTTGACGCGGATTCAGGCGGGGAGGGGCAGAAAGTACGCAACACGCAACGATTGGGTTATAGTTTGAGAGAAGCGTCCCGCAGCAGGCGCAGAGGAATCATTCTCCCACAAATCACGGCCCCTCCAGTTTCTCATTGAGCAGGTTGCTCTAGTCTATAAAAAGACATTTGAAATCGTAAAAGCACGCTCCCTGCACGAGCTTGAACACAAATGAGTCATACAGCCATTGAACGTGGGCTTTTAAAGGGGGCATTTCTAACCTTCATTGCATACAGTTTGCAGGAGGGGGGCGGGGGGTGCGAATGCTCCTACCCTGCAGCAGCCAAGGTCGAAATCATATTCAAGGCATTCTGGGTATTGAATTTGTGCACCGGCAGAAATGTTTTATACTCCAATTGTGCTCAGGAGACCAGGCTTCATGAGCAGATGGGACATGCACAACATAAATCTCACGCCTCCCCATTATTTTCTCTTTTTCCAACCATGACGGTCAGGAGGTGGAAGGACACAGACGACAGGATGCAATCATCACCTGCACCTTGAAAATATGACCCGATGGATATCAACTTTTTTTTTTTTTTTTTTAATCCAACATTTTTATTCTACCGTTTTCTGAAATGTAGACCTTCATTCTGGTGCCCAACAGCAGTTCGCCAAGTTCCTGCTCCATATTCCAAGTTCCATGTCCCAGCTCTTGTTTCTGCTCCAACTATCACTATCAGGACATTCCTGATCTGGGTGTTTAATCCTCAAAGGGAAGTGGATCAACATTAAACATTTCACTTGTTGGAAATCGTAGGAACTCAGTCACTCTCTCACACACAAACACACTCAACAGCACATCTGAGGTAAGAGACCAGAGAAAGACTTTTATTGGATGAATGAGGGGAAAAACTGAAAAAGCAACAATGTTCTTTACATCTCCTGTGGGCAGGCTACAGGTGTGAACGCTGTACAAATATGTGAGCTGACGGGGATTTTTCTTTCATGATTCTATGAGATTTAAAAAGCTACAATTTCAGATCATGCTAGTCCTGATTGTTTATGAAACATTCGCACTCCAACACTCCAAAAGGCAAACCTTGCTATTTTTAACAGTTTCATGTATTAAACAGGAAGACGTCTTAGAAATGAAATACCTACTTCCTTAAATACAATCACCGAGCCATCGGAGCCGAGAAAACGCAAGATATCCATACAAATAAAATCATAAATTCATAGATTTTGCACAAACACCAAACTGTGGAATGTGGTTACATTTAAAAACTATACATATTGCAGTTCATTGCGCTCCAAACTCATCGCCGTCTTTCCATTGATACAGAGCACAAAAACATTAAAGCGACCAATTTATCCCTGTGTCCTCAAACGCAACACCGCAGCTAATGATTCCAAGACCGAGCAGTTTGGGGGAAAACAAAACGCAAAAAAACCAAAATAAAAACCTTGGTCTGCTGAGGTACGAGTCAGGGGTTTCATTCCAAGATGCTTCGGGTCCATTTTGAGAGAAATGTGTTGCCTGAAGTTTCTCACTCAAGTAGTGAATTCATTTTACTACACTTTGTAACTTTAAAACAAGTGCTATACAAATTGTGACCATATTTCAAAAGAATAGACGATTATGTTCTCAAAAACAAGAAAAGGTATTTTCTTGTTCTCGGTTTTCCCCCTAAATGGTCGACATCTCATTTTGGAATGAAACTCAAACTGACTTGTAGATTAACCTGCCCATGTAAGAGGCGACTAGCCGTCGGCCTGTGATTAAAGGGAAGAGGCTAAACGTCAACAGACGGACATGATAGATCCTCTGCAGAACCAGCCTCTAAATAGCCACCACATGACAGTACAGTCTGCATCTGCATAGAAAATGTGCCCAGACAGAACGATAGAAATAGCAAACAGCCTCGCCGATATTTGGTTTGCTGAAGGTACAATTGCTTTTTTTTCTTTGATAAAATGAGATTCAGGTAGAGGTGTGACAGGTCAACCTCGCCCCCCTCCACCACCACCACCAACAGCAGCCATGTGTCTGGACCATCTTGCTCACTCATTGGTCGCTCCAGATAAAGCCTCAGCTGGTCAGACTCTTGGATCTACCTCTGACCGGTTGGGACTACCGACGCCAGACTGAGTGCATGTTTAGTTGTTCTGCAGCACACAGAGCGAGCTGTGTAGTTGGTCGTCACGGGAGACATTAAACAAACTAAACCAAAGGATGTGAGCTACAGTCATGCTCATGTAAACATTCAGGACAAGGCATGCTCATTTTCAACAGAAGTTCAGATGTCTTCTCCGGTATTATCGGACCGGGTTGCATCCTCTCTCTCTGCACATTTTCCAACTGAGACAACGAAGCGAAGTGGAGCCGGCGGGACCCGAAATGGAAAATTAGATAGATTTTCTTGTGCAAGCGATTCAAATCCACAAAATAAAACCAGGCTAGAGACAGGATGCTGCCTTGACAGCACATTAGCACAGCAACAGAGAAATGGGTGTAGCCCCATCCGTATGTTGTGAAGATTGATGGAGCAGCGTTTCAAGGTCACAACCCTCCCCCCCCCCCCCGTCACTTACAATAGAGGCTTTGCAGCTGCGCCACATATCAGGCAACCACGCCTGGCGCCAGCATGGAGGCCGAGCATCAATGACGTCTATAAAACAACCAGGCTAGAGAAAGAAAAGAAAAAGGTTGTGGTGGTGTGTCTGGAGATCATCCAGTAACGGATCAGTAAAAGTGATCAGTGTGATCAGGTAGATTTGTCTCCAAATGTAGGTTACTGTGACTCAGTAAACTGTCTTGTCTTTAGCCCTAGTCTCTACTCCAAAACACTCTGAGTTGGAGCTGGAGAAGAGTCAGCTAGTTCACCTGAACTAACTGGTAGCTAGCTAACTAGTTACTGTTAACATGGGACTACTAGCCACTGCTAACGCTAGCTTCTACTAGATACGTTAGCTAGCGTGCTAACCAGACGTGTTAACAGCAAGACAGTGACCGTTAGCTCACCGGTTAGCTAGCTAACAAGCTGACTTTAAACAGAAAGTCAATCAGATGCAAAATGATCATTTCCCTGTTTAAAAGAAAAAAGCTAGCTAGTCTACTCAGTACTATTGTTCTAAAAAAAAAGAGCTGCAGACCTCCAATATGGCCGCCAGAGTGCGTGTCACCTGAAAGGCCTCTATACGGTGTCACTGTGTAATGTTGGGAAATTTCCAAAACCAATAGAGGATCTGAATCTGGTGCGAAAGAGATTCTTCACTCAACACGTTTCTTTGTTGAGTGAAGGAGAAGATCATTGGTAACATTGGCAGACGTTTGATCCTGGACAGAATCAGAAAAAACACACACCATATTTTCCTCAAAGCTCATAGGCTGGGAGGAAACGAAACCCCACTGCAAGAATAAAACACTGAAGCTTTCCGACGCTTTGAAACGGGTACGGTGGCGACGGATGTTGAGTTGCGACACCCGACACACTAGACACGGTGAGACTCGACATGGCAGCAGCCCGTCGGTGGTCAGACCCAGAGGCTGGGCTGAGGCCCTTCTCCTCCACACCACCGCTCTCATTCATTTTTCAGTCTGTGGTGATCAGTCCAGTGATGAGCGGTGTGGTGATCTTCATCCGTCTCCTCTTCCTCTTCCTCCTCCTCCTCTCATCCCTCCATCCTCTATGAACCCTTAGCAGTGAGAGTCCGTTTTCCCAGCAGCCTTCAGCCTGTTGGAAAAAAACACAGGGAGGAAGTGGGGGGAGGGGGAGGGGGGGGGTCACACACACTGGCTAAGGACGTGTGTGTGTGTGTGTGTGTGTGTGTGTGTGTGTCAATTTGCTAGATGCTTTCATCCAAACAACCTCACAATACAATAAGTGCATACATTTTTAGAATGGTTGGCCCAGAGGGAATCACTCCCGACTCCAACAGCATGCTCTACCCATTTAGATACTCTCTCTCTGTGTGTGTGTGTGTGTGTGTGTGTGTGTGTGTGTGTGTGTGTGTGTGTGCGCGCGCGCTATATGAAAGCAGTTAACCGCAGGCCTGAGTGTGTGGATCAACTGCTAGAGCATGGCACAGCATTGCAGCACCATATGGATTTGATTGACAAACTCTGTAGCCAACATGATGTAACCACTCTAGTCTGTAAGAGCTACAATACACTCGTCTGTGTCGACTCAGGAGGAGTGTGTGACTACTACTTCTTCTACACTTCCAATAGCTTGCACCTCTTTGGGTGTGGGTCCTCCTGCTTCCTATTGAGACCCGTCTGTCACAAGGAAACGGCTCTTCTGTCGTGTCTTGTTTCCAGATATGGACACGTTTCCGGTTGAGACGGGTCGTTGGGGCTTCAACTCTTTCTCAACGCAGCAACTCCTGAGTATTTGTCTCTCCAGAACATCCCAGATTAAACTTTTGGTTCTCTGGTTTCTTGACTTGGTCACATTTGACTGATCAGAGAAGCTACAAGGAACCGTTCATACAGCTTGCACTGATGTTCTGATCCAACGTGAAGCTGTGGTCCTACAGAGCCACGTCGGAGTATGAATGGAAGTTAAAGCATGCAGGCTTTTGTATTCCTAAACGATATCCACCATTTGGAAACAAACATGATGAGACTAAAAAAATTCCACTTTTTAGACGATAGCAGGCCACTACTAAATCTACCAAATCATTTTCACAGACCTGAGATATTGAATGTTGACGTTTTCCTCTGAAATGGATAAATGGCATTTTGCTTAAAATATCGATTGACGTATCTGAGATCACAGCAATAACAGTTCTGTGGGGTTTTGCTGGTATGACACACGTCATCTCCTCCACCCGTGGTCGGATGCTCCACCGCGGCGCCTCAGAAACATCAGAACATCTAATTCAATCAGACTTCGGCACTTCAAACGGTCTCCGTTGTCTCGGCCCGATCATCTGTCCAGCGGGGCGCGGCTAATTTCCTCTGAAAAGCCTTTTAAAAGCTTAATTGTGCCTCTAATTCCTCTTCGTTTCCTGGCCTCCACCCTGACGCGCCACAGACAAAAACACAAACAGACACTCATACATGCATGTGCACGTACAAGCACACACACACACACACACACACACACACACACACACACACACACACACTAGATGATCTCATCAGACTTCTGCTGTGTATTTGCTATCAAAGTGGATATACACACCATTAATACAGAGAGGAAGAAGTTTGATTTGATCTGAAACCATCCTCATGTTGAAACACAGCAATTACCCAGAATGATTAGCGGCACCGACTCAAGATAAACGGCTGCTTATGACCGGGCTTCTCCTGGTCTGTCGTCTAGCCACTTAAAAACCACCGCAAAACAAACGCGGCGACAGATAGGCCACGTGGTCCTGTGCAGCAAGGCATTAATACTATCCAGGGTTAGGGGTTCCATTCCCACTGGGGGCTCCCATGCTGAAAATGTATGCACTCATGGTACTGTAAGTGGGTAAGTGTAGTCAGCCCCTCCCCCCCAGCTCGATAATACACAACATTATTTGGCATCATTTCATAGACCGGTTTGAGAGTGGCTGGATAGACTCGTGATGCCAACCACACTAACAACAAAGGCTTTTATGGTTTGGTCTGAGTGACAAACAATCTCACGAAAACAAAACATTTACAGGAAGTATTGGATCAGGGGTGGGTGGGGGGGGGGGGGCAATCATGTTCAAACGAGACACACACACACAAACACAAGGTAAAAGCGACAAAAACACACTTTTCTGTTAACATAAAGAATTAGTGGAGCGGTGCACAACCACACGTTGAGGGTCAAGTTCTGACAGGAAGGTAATCAATCAACCAATCAGAAGTTGAGCAAGGAGGCAGATATAAAAGTTGCGTTCATGGCAAGTAGGAACTGGGACGTCTCCGGCCCCTTGAACATCCCCTGGGGTTTTTTTTCTTTCTCGTGAGCTCCAATTGCTCAGACCTGACATCCAGACAAAAAACAGCGAGTGGTTTCATTTTAAAACACTGTGTTGAGGGTGCTACGTCACGGTAGCCATTTGTGGGAATGTGTACCAACTGGACGTCGTCTCCCACGTCGTTACGTTAGCGCTAGCATTGCTTACGGCTGCTCACCAGGCTGTCACACCCCGGTGAGCAGGGTGTGATGCAATAACCCCAACGGCACCTGAACGCAACAACCGCTCGATAAATCAATAAATGCTTTAATGTAAAGCTCAGAGTCCCGGGGGTCATTCCTGCCATATGAAGCCAAAGAGTGGCGAGGCATGACAGGTTCATCTGCTGTCGGTCCAGGGGTGGGTCAGAGGTAGGGGGGGGCGATATGACTAAAAATCAATATCGTGATTATTTCAAACTTTTACCTTGATTACGATTAATGAACGATTATTTTATTTGTTTGGTTTTATTTTGAAATTTGTTTTATTTTGAAATGGACCGGATGCTCTATGCCGTTCCTGTGTCTGACTTCCTGCCCGGCTTGACACATTCACTCGCCAAAAGCGACCGGTCCAAACCTGTCTGAACACGGCGTTACTGGACGGGGCGGAGGGACGTGACTGAATACCACGTAGTATTTTTTAAGGGGACAGTACATGAACGCAGTATTGGGGAAAGTATTTGGCCCGTTCATTCACGGGAAAGTGATGTTACATCTGATGTGCACACACACACACACACACACACACACACACACACAGGTTGCTTTGCTAACTGGCGCTTCTAGACGTTCCTCGTTCTTGTAGCCTAAATAACAATCGAAATCCACGATTACATCATTAAAATCGCGATTACGATTATAAACACGATAATCGCCCAGCCCTAGTCGAGGTGAATCAGGATCATTTGTAGCTTCCATCTGTGTTGGTATGAAATCTAAAGCAGCAGCTACGACTTTGGAAACGTCTGAGCTCCGGGATGCCATGAACGCAGGGGGAAAGAGGGGGAGCACAGAACGAAGGGTCAAGTTTGATTTCCTCTCTTCCTCTCCTCTCATCATTCACATCATTTCATCGTCAAACTTGCATCAACAGCAGGAAAAGCTTGAAAGAAGAGAGGAAGAGAGGAAGAGAGGAAGAGAGGCCGATACACCAAGTGCTGGTAATGCAGGCAGCATGCCGCGCAGCAGCAAATGCATTTTCATCACAAAGGAAGAAAATAATAAAATAAAATAAAAAGTTCACATGACGAGGAGGGGGGCGGGGTTTACAACACAGTGAGGTAGATACGACAGAAGCCACTGCAGGAGGTGGAGTTAGTGCTTTCAGTCCATTGGAGGAGGAGGAAGAGGAGGAAGAGTTTCACAGAGGAATGAGGGTTCCGATTGGTCGGAGAATGCCACGATGCCGTGACAGACTCGTGTCACATCCAAATGCTGTGTGAGTATAAACGTGTGTGTGTGTGTGTGTGTGAGAGTGTGTGTGTGTGTGTGTGTGTGTGTGTCTCTTCAGGTTCGCCATGCCACCAAACACCATTACTGATTTAGAAATTGAAGGAACACAAAGAAGCAGAAGGCGGAGTGAGTGAGTGACACGGCAAGGAAATGGAAAACGAGGACGCCAAACCAACCGAACCAAACCAAGACGAGGGTGGAGGGGGGGGGGGCGGGGGGGCTAGAGGGGGGTGGGTGACGGGGCTTCTTACGGTAAGCCACCGTCTCAAAGTCACTGATGTGGACCGCACCTGAGGACGGCTGCTCCGAGGACTCCGGCGCGTCCACGTCAATCCCAGCAGGCTCGGCGTCAATCCCAGCAGGCTCGGCGGCAATCCCAGCAGGCTCGGCGGCAATCCCAGCAGGCTCGGCGGCAATCCCAGCAGGCTCGGCGGCAATCCCAGCAGGCTCGGCGGCGGTCCCCGTCGGCCCGGCCCCGTCGGCTTTCCCTTCCGCGGGTTCAGAGGAGCTCTGGTCGGCCTGCAGGACGGGGGGAGAGGAGGCGGGGGTGTCTGGCTCGTCTAGGGTGAAAGAGATGAGATGATGAGACGTTTCACACTAAAACAACAACAACAACAACAACAACAACAGGATCTCTTATATAAACATCTATATGAACAACGTCTGTCGGTGACGCGGCGTGCTCACGCCCAAATCCCTGTTAGCTTGAAATTGGCTTCTCAATGACCTTTGGGGCGTTTTGAAGGTGTGCACCATTTGTTTTGAGCGTATGGGCGTGGCCGACGGTGAACTGGCCATCAAGGTGAGGCTAGCGGCCGCGGAGCAGGGAAGTCATAACAACAACAACAACAACAACAACAACCACCACAGAAAGCAGTAAGAAGAGAAAGAAACGCAAAGCTAAACCTGTAGCAGATGAAAACGGTGGAGAAAAAAAGAAAAAAGGCCAACAGCAGCGTTGCTTTTTATAATCCAGATCAGCTGCATTCTCCGTCTGCGGTCGCCGTCGGTTACCTCAGCCTCAGGACAGATGTCATTTCAAGGTCGACAGCTCATCAAGATGACTGACAGGTGTTGGGACGAGAACTCGTCCAGCTGAGGAGGGCGGGACTAACGACACTTGAAAGGCACACAAGTTGCATATTGTAGCTTTAAAGTGTCTCTGTAACTATGGAAACATTTGCTTTACTTGTGTGGCTTTTATGTGAATTCTTCTTAATATCAGAGAGGAAACGTATAAACTCATTGATAAGTAATAAATAATAAAGCCATTCTAGTTCTGAGAGAAAGAGGAAGACGACCAGTCAGTCGCTCCCGGCTGAGCGGACTGTTCTGGTTCAGTACAGTTGAGAGAAAATGGAAAAAAGGGAAGTAAGAATGAAAAAAAAAAAAAGTGAAATTAAAGTTTCACTGGATTTCACAGAATTGGGTCCATTGTTGCTTCTAGTATAACAGCTTCCAGTGTAATCACCAAACTGGCCTAAATTGATTTGTTAGATCATTCATGGATTTTTTATATTAATTTTTTTGGAGAGTGAAGAGAAACAGGAAAGACGAGAGGGGGGTGACATGACCAAGGGCCGGAGTTGAACATCGTCATGTATTTGTACTTGGCGCGGCCCCACATGGAGGAGAGAGTATTTACTAAACAGGAGAAAAGTACTTCCTGAACCCGGGCCACAAAAAAAGGGGGACGGGCATGTTTTACCTTTATTGTAAACAGATAGTCGACCAGGCATAGGCTGATCCAGGAGAGAGTTGAGTCAGTGGACCGACTCTCCCTGGATCCAGGAGTGAGTTGAGTCAGTGGACCAACTCTCCCTGGAGAGTTGAGTCAGTGGACCGACTCTCCCTGGATCGAGGAGAGAGTTGAGTCAGTGGACCAACTCTCCCTGGATCCAGGAGAGAGAGTTGAGTCAGTGGACCAACTCTCCCTGGAGAGTTGAGTCAGTGGAGCGACTCTCCCTGGATCCAGGAGTGAGTTGAGTCAGTGGACCAACTCTCCCTGGATCCAGGAGAGAGAGTTGAGTCAGTGGACCAACTCTCCCTGGAGAGTTGAGTCAGTGGACCGACTCTCCCTGGATCCAGGAGAGAGAGTTGAGTCAGTGGTCCAACTCTCCCTGGAGAGTTGAGTCAGTGGAGCGACTCTCCCTGGATCCAGGAGTGAGTTGAGTCAGTGGAGTGACTCTCCCTGGATCCAGGAGAGAGAGTTGAGTCAGTGGACCGACTCCCCCTGGATCCAGGAGAGAGTTGAGTCAGTGGAGCAACTCTGCCTGGATCGAGCACCCGGCTGCAGCCGATTGCAGCCGTGAACGGGAGAGTGTCAGAGTGAGAGTCTGACCGAGTGCTCGAGTCCGAGACCAGCAGTGGCGACCGACCACGTTCCTGGCGGATGCAGCCGGGGAAGACCTGCAAGAGCTGCCCAGTCGGGGTCGGAGCTGAAAAGGTCCGGCAGCTTCGGTGCTCCGTGGCTCACCTGCACCGGCTGGGAGGGACGGAGCTGAAAAGCGACCGCCAAGACCGGGTCCATTAAGTCGCCGGTGAAAATCTCCGCTCCTGTCTTGTCTCTTAAATCCGAAGTATTTCGACATAGCGGAGATATGACTCCTTCTTGGGACTAAATTCATTGAGCCATTTTGGTTTACTAAAGCCTGCCCCGGAGAATCGAACGTAAAAAATAACGGTTAAACACTGTAAGACGACGAATATCTCGATATGGATTTTCTTATTGTTGAGTAAAATGATCTATCATCTATCTATCATATCGGACAACTCGATATATCGCCCAGCCCTAGTTCTGCAGTGTGTCTTTTACCTTGTGGAGGAGCGGCAGGCGCATCCTGGTCTGTCGTCGTAGCAACCTCAGTAACCTCAGAGGGGGCGGGGTCTGAGATCTCAGGGGGGGTGGGGTCAGAAACCTCAGAGGGGGCGGGGTCTGATACCTCAGGGGGGGCAGGGACAGAAACCTCAGGGGGGGCGGGGCCTGAGACCTCAGGGGGGGCAGGGACAGAAACCTCAGAGGGGGTGGGGTCAGAGCCCTCAGAGGGGGTGGGGTCAGAGCCCTCAGAGGGGGTGGGGTCAGAGCCCTCAGAGGGGTCAGAAACCTCAGAGGGGTCAGAAACCTCGTCAGAAACCTCAGAGGGGGCGGGGTCTGAGACCTCAGGGGGGGCAAGATCAGAGACCTCAGGGGGGGCAAGATCAGAGCCCTCAGAGGGGGCGGGGTCAGAAACCTCAGAGGGGGCGGGGTCTGAGACCTCAGAGGGGGCGGGGTCTGAGACCTCAGGGGGGGGCGGGGTCTGAGACCTCAGGGGGGGCGGGGTCTGAGACCTCAGGGGGGGCGGGGACAGAAACCTCAGAGGGGGCATGGTCAGAAACCTCAGATGGGGTGGGGTCAGAGCCCTCAGAGGGGGCGGGGTCAGAAACCTCAGATGGGGCGGGGTCAGAGCCCTCAGATGGGGCGGGGTCAGAGCCCTCAGATGGGGCGGGGTCAGAGCCCTCAGAGGGGGCGGGGTCAGAGCCCTCAGAGGGGGCGGGGTCAGAAACCTCAGAGGGGGTGGCCGGGAGCTCTGTGGGGGCGGAGTCTGGTTCTGACACTATCACAGTCTGCTGGGTAGTCTTTGGCAGAGTGGTAGTTTCTACTACTGAAGAGGGAGGACAAAGAGAGAGGGAGAAGGGTGAGGAGCAAAAGAAGAAAGGGGGAGGGAGAAAGAGAGACAGGGTCAGTGCATGAATAAGTGAGTCAAGATAAGAGACGAGAATAAAAGAGATGAAGAGGAGAAGAGATGAAGAGGAGAAGAGCGACATTCAGATGGTATTTCCAACTTTCTAACAAAGGGATTGAGAGAAAGAGGGGGAGAGGCAACGCAACAGGAAGTAAAGGTTACCAGCAACAACAGTCATCACACCCAAAGCAACTCTAATATTTAATAGAAGCTCACCAAAAATATTTTCTTTAAAAAAAAAGAAAAAAAAGACATTGAATTTTGAATGTGGCCTTTTAACTAATAAGGTTTGTTTGTGTGTTTCTGTTGGCGGCTGAACCAGGAGAGTACCTCAGATATACAGTACCTCAGAATATTACTGCAGTATCATCTCATCATGGCTGAAGTACGGGGGGGTGAATACGGCATCGGGAGCTCCTACCTGACTGTGTCTCCTTCCTCTCAGGCTCGGCGGGTTTGCCGGGCTTTGCCGGGCTCTCTCCCTGGTCCTCGGTCCGGGTCTGGGTCTTGGCCTGGGGGGGGCTGGTCTCGGCGCTGGGGGGTTTCAGCGGGCTCTCGCCTCCCATGCTGCTCCGGGGGGACTGCATCTCCATCTCCTCGCCCCAGTCCGTCACGGGCTGGTGGCCGTCCAGCGGCGAGAAGGGGCTGAGGGGCTTGGCTCCCTCCGGGGAGTCCTGGGCGACGGTCGGGGGGGGGATGTGGACCTTGGGCCTGGGGGTCCGCTGCTCTCTGGGACTCCCCGCCGCCGGGCCGGAGGCGGGAGGGGAGCGGGGCGAAGGGGAGGCGGGGGAGTCGTCTTTACTCGCGGCGGGCTTCTCTTTCTCTGCGTCTCTCTTCTCGTCCACCCCGGAGTCGTGATCCCCCTCGGAGCCGGCGCTGGCGTCGTCTTCGTCGTCTCCGTCGCTGGCATCCTCCCACTCGTCCTCGTCGTCCTCGTTCTTCTCCTCCGCCTGAGGATGGTCAGAACACGGTCAGATGTTATTAAAGATCATGTGAAACGTTTGGACTACAATGTTCCTGTTACTTGTTCTCTAATGTGGTTATCAAACTGTCCAACAAACTGTAAATCCTCTAATCTTGAGATGCGGCTGAGCAAGAGCTCCTCACAACCAAACGGTCTTTATCAGAATTTCTCTTTTTCAATTTTCAGCTGGAGTCATCAGACACTCTGATGGAGCCTGGCGCCATCTGGGGACACCCAGGTTAAAGATCGAAACCTTCCACGGCGAGGAGCCTGGTTGTTAGTCTCAGATTCAAGTACCTTCGGTGGCAGGGGGGCTTTCGGCTTCGCCTCCTTCTTCCTCGCCTTCTCCTCTCTCTTCGTCTTGTCCTCCTTCTCTTTCTCCTCGTCTTCTTTCTCTCCCTCCCAGCGGTTGTCGTGCATGCTGTCAAAGGCATCCAGTCAAGTCAGTGCTGATAAAAAGAGAAACTCTCTCTCTCTCTCTCATAGACACGGTGAAACAAGATGAAAGAAACATCAACAAGAGAAGTTTCCTGAGTAACTCATGGAGACTTTATTAATGCAACCTGGAATATTTCTGATTGAGTTATAGTCTATAAATGGGCAGTTTGAGAAAAAGACAACATGAATTTAACTGGTAAAGGACATGAAGTTCAATTGTGTTCAGTAAAGATGATTGCACCATCGTGTACCAATAACCCAACCAAAACAAGACCTGTAGTTAACACAGTCTACATGAATTCAGATCATTTACTTTAAAGGGCAATTCCGGGATTTTTCAACATGGCCTCTATATCCACAAAATCGCCTATCATACTGCAAAGTCCCAAAAGTTTCGGAGTTGCTCCGGTAGATCGGCTCAGTCGGCAGTTGCGAAACGGGCTCAATGGCTGCAACGTAATCTGTAGGGGCAAGTGTGTGCGGTCAAAGTACGTCCACTAAAAGTGCTTGATTTTGCCACTGACAGGCTCAGATTGTTATTCGTGTGTCTGACAACATTACTGAAAGAATCGCTACAGAAATAGACCTTTTTTAACCAGATGGTGGACAAAGGTAGTCTATTGCGAGAGGGTTCACTTGTTCATAGACCACCTTTGTCAGAGTTGAGAGTTCAGAGTTGATGGAAATATGACAAAGGTGGTCTATGAAAATGAAAGCAAGAGAGTTGACTTGTTGCAAGAAAAGGATGGTGTAAAACATAAATCTTTCTACCGTCCTCTTCCCGCAACAAGTGAACCCTCTCGCTATAGACTACCTTTGCCCAACGTCCATTTCAGAGTGGGACTTCTCCTTGAGCTAGACTTTAGTTTTCTGGTTTAAAAAGGTCTATTTCTGTAGTGATTTTGGTGACTTTGACACCTCTATGCCCCTACAGATTACGTTGCAGCCATTGAGCCCGTTTCGCAACTGCCGGCTGAGTCGATCTACCAGAGCAACTCCAAAACTTTTGGGATCTACTTTGCGGTATGATAGACGATTTTGTGGATATAGAGGCCAGGTTGACGTATCCCAGAATTACCCTTTAAGACTTCTTCATATGTTTTCAGGACCTGCGGACCAGTAACCACCGAGAGAGACGTCCTGGTACCAAAATCACAAATACAGTCTGACGAACCGAAAGCAGGAAGACAGAAATTCGACAGAAAATCGTTGCAGCACGACCGGGAATGGAAAGACGGCAAGTTATTATTGCCTCAAGCGTCTTGAAACACGCGGCGGCTCAGACTCACCTGTAGCTCTGCTTCGGTCCTCGGCCCTTCCCGCGGCCCCGGTCCCCGCGGCCCCGGTCCCGGTCCCGGCCCTGGGACATGAAGTCACCGAACGTCGGCGCTTTAGGAGGTCGCTTACTGTCGTCTGGAGAACAGAAGGATACCGAATGAGACCGAGCATCACGGAGAGGAAGTTAAGAGACCAACGGGTAATGGGGGAATGGAGGAGGAGATAGAGGAGTTCATCAAACCCTTACACTCTGCTGCAAGGGAAACCACAGTAAAGCAGAACATGGTGATCCAGACGGGACAAACCTGGTCAACATTACTGGTGTCTCTGCTCTGGTATCGGCGATAGTCTTAAACTTGGGTAAAACTACGGTGACAAGACGCCTGCAGGTTTCAGAAACACACATTTAAAACCTGCTGGGATTGAAGTCGAGGCCAACTTGAAGATCAAAATGAAGAATAAAACTGGTAAAAAAAATCAGCCTGTTTGTATTTGAACGCAGACTGAGACTGTAGCCGGGCTGAGGGTGAACAGGCACCGCAGGGAAACCGGTCAGTGCATGGGGAAAAAATATGACTTCTATTAACTTGGTGGTTCGGTGTTTTTTGTGGGAGTTTTTCCTTGTCCTCTGTGAGGGTCTAAGGCTGGGGGATGTCGTGTACTAATCATTTATTATTTTCACATGTTGGGCACTGTGAAGCCCTTAGGGACTGTAACGGTGATTAAGGGCTGTACAAATAAATGTGATTTGATTTGAACTAATCACTCTATTTAAGACATTTTATTACACTATAAGGCTTTAAACTGAGATCATTTAAGACATTATTCTGCAGAAATCATCATTTATTCTGTCATCTGACTACAACGAGCCTCGGAGGCGTCTCGACTGGCAGCAGTGATCCCTACTGCCGATCGCATCTGACCTCTGGGACAAGGTCACACGTCTATTAGTTAGCTACTGGAGGACTGATGGATGGCTCTTAACATGAGACTCGGGGGGGGGGATGGCGGATAAAGGGAGGGAGGAGAAGAGGGGGAAAGAGGAAATGAAGGAGGTTAGGGAGAGAAAGTTTCTAGCGAGGGATGAAAGGAGGAGAGAGGGATTAGTGAAGGAGAGGACAGATGAGAGAAACATCAAGGAGAGAAGGGGTGAGGGAGAGAGGGAGGGAGGGGAGAGGAAGATACTAAGGGAGGGAGGGAGGTCAGAAAAGAAAAATACGCAAGTACAAAAGGAAGATGAGTGGAGAGAGAAAAGAGTTGAGAGGATGAAGATGGAGAGATTGCACAGAGCAGCCGGGAGCTGTGAGGACTCTCAATCCAGAGATTAGAAACCGTGAAAAACAGTGCACACACACACACACACACACACACACACACACAGCCAAAGCGAGTGCAGGCTATGATGTGGGGCAGGTGTGACGCCAACATCTGCAATATACACTCAAGTTCCAGTCGGACGCCGATGTGGACGAGACCCGGGTTGAACAGCGGCGACAAATAACCCTCCAGTGTTTATTTTAACCTGCGAGGCACCGAGTGGGCGGGACTAGCCACATCAGGAGCTGTCAATCACAGAAAGAAAAAAAATTCGACTTGACTTTGTTTTGCGGTCGTCTAGCGCCCGCACTCACCACCCACCCGGGACCGACGAGAAGGTAAAACAAACACTAAATGACTTATTTGTTAAATAAATCATCCGATCCCAAAGCAAAAACACCCCCAGGAGGACCGAGCAGGTTCGGTCTGGTGCCGGTTCAGTTGAGTCCTCCAGATCCGAGGCCCCCCCCCCCCCCCGTGGAGCTCAACGGGTGGAGCGCGGCACCAAGACAAGACACTGGAAGGTTTTATCGGGACAAATGTTAAAGAAGAGCATGCAGCCGGACCAGACCAGATCCAGCGGGTCGGACCTCGGAGGGGTGTGTGTGTGTGTGTGTGTGTGTGTGTGTGTGTGTGTGTGTGTTGGGATTGGGTGCTGCTGTTGTGCTCAGACAGGCAGGCAAATGGACAAACACACACACTTTAATCTCAGTCCCATGCTGTGGTCTGACCTGAGGCCCTGCCCCGAGGCTCTGCACGGGAGTTACGCCCCCTGGCTGTAGGGAGGACACACACACACACACACACACACACACACACACACACGCAGACACTATAACCCAACCTGCATCATCGCTCGTTATCAAGCTCGTTAGGAAGATAATAATCAATTCATAGTATCTGGTGAAGTCAAGCTTAGGGATCAATAAACTCATTATTAATCATATTATTATTAGGGCTGTCAAACGATTAAAATTTTTAATCAGATTAATCACAGGGCCGCTGTGAATTAATTTAGATTAATCACGATTAATACCCATTCATTATTAATTGTGTTTCATTTTGTGGGGGCAAAAAGACTCATGACAGAAGGCGATATATACACTTAACATGTGTTTTATTTAAACTATAGAACAGATATGGTGTCCAGATATCAAAATTTAAAAAAATAAAACATACCAACCACACCATATTTACCAACCACATTTTTTCTCTCTTTTTTTTTAATCAAGCAAATATCCATATTAATGTGGCCCTCTTACTCATCTTTTAGCAGCTGCTGAGACAGACTAACTAGTTTACATTACCGGAGAGTAGAGCTGACCGCTTCTTATGTACGTTACCTGACTGAGAACAGAAGAACAGTCTCTCACACGGAACGGTGGTTGTGTAACGGAGTTAGAGTTGGTGATCTCACTTGCCATTACTACCTACCAATTGTTGTTTTTATTACGTTGTTTGACGAAACAGAAATTTACTACCGCATTTGAACGCCACGGGCCCTTACGGACTTAACGGGCGCACCCCGTATCGACAAAACAGTCTGCTGTTACCGGACCCTGTGTGTTGATGCTGAGAGCTGGCTGTGAGAGCTAACTTGTGTTTTCATCAGCATAAAACCTGGATTGAGCTGAACAGCAACTGTGTGCGCGCCATTATTTCACACAACGCAAGAGAGAGAGTACACCCGCTACAGTTGCAGGAGTGGCCAGATATTTGCGAGCCAGCAGTGCTCACAAATATCCTTCCTGCAGAGTGTGCAAACTACTTTATGTCGGTCGATTGTCCCGTCTTGGGTTTTTTTGTACTCAAACTTCCCATCGAGGGCCAATATGTTGTTTAGAGTCATCCATCTTTATCGAGTTGGTTCTGCCGCCAGATATCGTTGGAGTACCAATCCGCGCCAGTGAGTGGAATTGTGGGATTTTGAGTCATTGTGCGCCGCGCATGTGTTGTGTTAAAATTGTTAATCAAATTAATCATGCAAATTAATTAATCTGGATTAACGCGTTAATTTTGACAGCCCTAATTATTATTAAATGCACATTTTATGGTTATTATGAAAGTGTCTTGGTATCTCCGGAGGATGTTGGCGTTTATCCTTCTGAAATATCTTTTGCTCGTTTACCGTCCAGGTTGTCGGTTTGAATCCTCCTCTCGAGGTGTATACCGTTTTGTTTGTTAACACTCGAGGATGTCGGCATCCTTCTTGGAATACGTATTTTTTTGGTTTGTTTACACGAGGAGGTTGTCGGCCTCGTGAGCTTCCCCCCGCTGGAGGTTCAACCAATGAAAACCAGGGTCCTTCTAAAACCCTGCCACCTCCTCTCAGACCAGCACGGCCCAGACTCACGGGGCGATGCGGACTCCAGGGAGACACGGCAGGCAATTACATAACGAGCTTAACGAGCTTAACGAGCTGGGGGGGGGGGGGGGGGGGGGGGCTTGGTGTCCCCTGTGTGTGTATGTGTGTGTGTGTGTGCCTCCAGACATAATGTCAGACAGGGAGAGACATGAGGGGGTCTGCTGTCCTCGTCATGTCAGCTGTTGCGTAACCTTGGTAACAGCACCATGTCAGAGTTTTGTCTTGAGGGGTGTGTGTGTGTGTGACTTGCCTCTCCTGCCGCCCTGTTCTGGTGAGATGCCCTCTGCAGCCACAGATGGGTCCTCCTTGAACCTGTGAAAAATGCCGCAGGGTTAAACAAACACACACACACACACACACACATCACTGTTATCTTTATTCCTCCTGACACACACACACATCACTGTTATCTTTATTCCTCCTGACACACACACACACACACACACACACACACACACACACACACACACACACACACACACACACACACACACACACACACACACACACACACACACACACACACACACACACACACACACACACACACACACACACACACACACACACACACACACACACACACACACACACACACACACACACACACACACACACTCACTCACTCACTCACACCTTTTCCTTCTCTTCCCATCTCCTCATTTTTACTTGCCTCAGGTCTCATGATTGGTCCAGAGTCTGGCAGCAGACTCACTGAGGTTTAAAGGTTCATGGTCTGTGAGCCTGCTGGTTTTGGGACTGGACCGCCTTATTTGCACGGCGGCCATTTTGAACTTCTGTCACACTCTGGCCCAATCCCAATGTCCCCCTAAGGCCTAAACCCTAAACCCTCACAGACTTAACTGACGTCACCTGGTAAGTGCTTGAGTGCGAGAGGCTGCAAGGGCTCCAAATCGTATGAATAGGAATGGGACAGCACTTGGCGACATATCGCGTTGCCTTGGCAACACCAATTTTTTTATGTACGATTGTGGGTTTGGGACTTTTTACTTTCTTCACGACCAAGGCACTTAAGAGACGGACTGCCCGATCTGAACGTCTCCCAGGCTCTTGGACGAGAGGTGATGATCAATAATCAATTGACTCATTTTTGTCAAAACAGCATCAAGCAAAAAATTAAATAAACAGTTGATGAATAAACATTTGTCCTTCCATTTGTTTACCTGTTTTATACCACTTCCGGGCTTCCCCTGGTAACCCCGTATTTATCGTCACAACGCTATGAACTGTGGGTAATTCCCTCATGCAAACTTATGGAAAGTGTGCATAAAGGGCTCAAAAAGTCTGAGAGAGAGAGAGAGAGAGAGAGAGAGAGAGAGAGAGAGAGAGAGAGAGAGAGAGAGAGAGAGAGAGAGAGAGAGAGAGAGAGAGAGAGAGAGAGAGAGAGAGAGAGAGAGAGAGAGAGAGAGAGAGAGAGAGAGAGAGAGCTCATGTACTAGTAGAGAATGTGACTTTACTCTTTTGTGCGTTTTTTTTTTTCGTCTGCAAAAGTTTGTCCCTGATGCTTCCTGAGCCAACAGAACAAACATAAAGGTAACGGCATGTCAGGTAACGGCATGTCAGGTAACGTCGTGAAACCCGGACGGTCCTCTGAGCCGCGACCGTTTGTTTCCGTGACAACAGCAGCCCAATCATTTGAACCCTCGGCACTAAGGGGAGGAGCTGGGAGGTGTGAGACGGATCACTCAACCTTCGTCAACATTATCGTAAAAAATTCAGCCACGGCCTCTCCAATCACCCTTACCCCCCTCCTCCTCCCCCTCCCCTCCCCCCCCCCCCATTTCCTGTCCCGCCCCCCGTCTGCTCACATGCTGTCCGTCTTCTGGGCGTCCCACTCCCGTCTCCACTGGCCCGTGGCGTTGCGGTGGCGGGCCAGCCTCTCCTCGTCGATCTGCTCGCGCTCCTTCTTCCAGCGCAGGTACTCGGCTCTCTCCCGGCCCGTCATGAACATGGTCATGTCACCGGAGCCCTTCGGACCGGGCCGGCGGCTCTGGAGGCACAACAGAGACGAGGGTGAAGACCTGAGATCATGTAGGTGTTGATACAGAACCACTGGGTGATCAAGTCAAGTCTACTGCACCGATCACCTGTCTCTCTCTCCTGGGTTTTCCTCTCTCTCTCTCCTGGTCTTTCCCGTCTCTCTCTCTCTCTCTCTCCTGGTCTTTCCCGTCTCTCTCTCTCTCTCTCTCCTGGTCTTTCCCGTCTCTCTCTCTCTCTCTCCTGGTCTTTCCCGTCTCTCTCTCTCTCTCCTGGTCTTTCCTGTCTCTCTCTCCTGGTCTTTCCCGTCTCTCTCTCTCTCCCTCCTGGTCTTTCCCGTCTCTCTCTCTCTCTCTCCTGGTCTTTCCCGTCTCTCTTTCTCTCTCCTGGTCTTTCCTGTCTCTCTCTCCTGGTTGTTCCTGTCTCTCTCTCCTGGTTGTTCCTGTCTCTCTCTCCTGGTTGTTCCTGTCTCTCTCTCTCCTGGTCTTTCCCATCTCTCTCTCTCTCTCTCTCCTTCCCGTCTCTCTCTCTCCTGGTCTTTCCCGTGACCCGGGTGACCCAATGGGCTCAAGCACATACCATGTATTTGAGATGTCGCGGGTTCGAACCCGGACACCTCGTTGTTCTCGTCTCTCTAGCTCCTGCTCATCTACCATCTACTCACGGTCCACTCCTTCTCCAGCTCGGCTCCCGTCTTCACGTTGTCGAAGTCCAGGCCTCCCCAGTTCCTCACGTGCCTCCTGCTGCCCTCCTTGCGGTCGATGTCCGGCGCCGGGCCCGAGCGCCGCGGGTCGTCCAGGAAGTTGCGGATGGGCTTGTCTCCGTCCGCCTGCGGAGAGGAAGACCGGATCTCAACAGACGCCCCTCCCAACGAGTCTGATGATCTAGCAGGCCCGGATTTGAGGACCACTGGCCTAGAGGGTTAGGGCTAATGTAGTACTGTACTAGCACCACTCACTATCCCAGGGTTACAGTAGAAACAACCTCACATCTGAAAGGACTGAAGAGATTATGGTCTGCATGACGGGACCCGCCGCTACACCCGCCGCTACACCCGACCCTACACCCAACGATACACCCAACGATACACCCGACACTACACCCGACGCTACACCCAACGATACACCCAACTACACCCGACACTACACCCAACTACACCCGACTACACCCAACGATACACCCAACTACACCCGACACTACACCGAACGATACACCCAACTACACCCAACTATACACCCAACTACACCCGACACTACACCCAACGATACACCCAACTACACCTGACACTACACCCAACGATACACCCAACTACACCCGACGCTACACCCGACGCTACACCCGACACTACACCCGACACTACACCCAACTACACCCAACGTGCACCCAACTACACCCGACGCTACACCCAACTACACCTGCCGCTACACCTGCCGATACACCCAACTACACCCAACGTGCACCCAACTACACCCGACGCTACACCCAACTACACCTGCCGCTACACCTGCCGCTACACCCAACTACACCCAACGTGCACCCAACTACACCCGACGCTACACCCGACGCTACACCCGACGCTACACCCAACGATACACCCAACGATACACCCAACGATACACCCAACTACACCCGACGCTACACCCAACTACACCCAACGTGCACCCAACTACACCCGACGCTACACCCAACTACACCTGACGCTACACCCAACGCTACACCCGACGCTACACCGAAGACTCCATCTCTCAGTCCCGTACCCGCTGTCCTCTCTCGTACTCCGCTATCTTCTCCATCTCTTCGTTCATCTTCTCGATGTTTTGCCTCCTCTTCTCCTCCCATTCCTGTCCACACAAACAACAACAACAACAAGAAGAAATTAAAAGGTTCTTCAGAACACAATCTACCAAATTCAGTCAAAACAGACTGGTTATACTGGTATACTGTATATACTGGTTATACTGGTATACTCTATATACTGGTTATACTGGTTATACTGGTATACTCTATATACTGGTTATACTGGTTATACTGGTATACTGGTATATACTGGTTATACTGGTATACTCTATATACTGGTTATACTGGTTATACTGGTATACTGGTATATACTGGTTATACTGGTTTTACTGGTATACTGTATATACTGGTTTACTGTATATACTGGTATATTGTATATACTGGTTTTACTGGTGCTCAGTCAACCTATTCTGGAAAAGTATTTTAAAAAATGGACAGGAAAATAAGACACTTCATCCACACTTACCTTGGATTTCCTGTCAGCTTGTGTCCCTCCTCCTACTCCTCCTCCTCCTACTCCTCCTCCTCCTCCTCCTACTCCTCCTACTCCTCCTCCTCCTACTCCTCCTCCTCCTCCTCCTACTCCACCTCCTCCTACTACACCACCTCCTCCTCCTCCTCCAACTCCGCTTACTCCTCCTCCAACTCCAACTCCAACTCCAACTCCGCTTACTCCTACTCCTCCTCCTCCTCCTCCTCCTCCTCCTCCTCTTCCTCTTCTCCCTCCCCTGCGACCCGGTCCTCCTCCTTCCCCGGACTCTACATCTCTGAGTGGTCTGTCAGGTCTGGGCTCCCGGTCTCTCCTCTCCTGGCGGCCTCCGCCTCCTCCGCCTCCTCCTCCTCCTCTCTGACCTCCCCGACCCAGTCGCCCCGACCCCGTCCTCCGGGTCGGGCTGTGGGCGTCGCCCTGAGATCTGTAGGCGTCGCCCTGAGATCTGTGGGCGTCGCCCTGCCCTCTGTGGGCGTCGCCCTGAGATCTGTAGGCATCGCCCTGCCCTCTGTGGGCGTCGCCCTGAGATCTGTAGGCATCGCCCTGCCCTCTGTGGGCGTCGCCCTGCCCTCTGTGGGCGTCGCCCTGCCCTCTGTGGGCGTCGCCCTGCCCTCTGTGGGCGTCGCTCTCCTCCGAGGTCTTCCGGCCACGAGGCGTTCCGGGTCTCCATTCGTTCACGGCTCTCTTTTCCTGCAGGAGAAGACACGATTAATGTTGATGAATCTGCACCAGGGTGGGAAACATCACCAGCCACCTGTTGGTGTATTTACAACTCCAACCGTCCTCTGGAGGCTTCTAGTTTACAAACTATATTTGGCTGGTTAAAGGTAGAGGTGTCCCCATACCATTTTTTCCTTCCCTATATACACATAATTATTATTTTTTAACAGCTGTATACTACTAACCCTGTATGGATGTGATATGATTGAAACTAAAGCCTTGCATACTGTACACATCGCTGTTTGACTGGTGGGATTTTCCAGTGTAAAAACTTGCCAGATTGCTGACGTTGTGCTAGCTCTGACTAGCTAGCTCCGTTACACCATCAGAACCATCGGTGCCACATAAAGGAACAAGAGACGATGATGTGTGGTGATCAGGTATGTTTCAGCTCTGGGATCAGCAGGTCTGCAGCCCAGCTTTAAGAATGACGTGGCAGACCAATCAGTCAACTCTGACCCTCAATATCCAAGAGCATGAGCCCAGCAGACGACAGGCTCTTCTTCTTCTTCTTCTGCTAACCTTTGCAGGTTGAGCGCGGGCATGATTGGTCATTCAGAGGCAATCTGGACCACAGTGGGATCTCAGCAGGACCCGCCTGCATCGCAACACCTGATTACCACCGACTGCAGCTGACTAGAAAACGCTCGATGAACTTCAGCTGAATCGCTCAGGTCGCGCCTACAGGTGGCGTAACAATTACCTGTATTTGTATAGACGAGTTAGAAAGTGGGTTGAGTCCCACTACTGTACCCATGCTGCTTTGGACCCCACCAGGACTTTCTCTGCTGAAGTCCCTCTCAGGTTTCACACCGTCTCAAAATAGAAACAATACCAAGTGCAGTGGACCGACAACTCTCCTTAAAGAAAACGCTCCCTTGTTGATTCCCTCATCACGCCCCCCCCCCCCCCCCCCCTCGCCTTTTATTAAAGGAGGTCCGACTAAAAAGGAAAATGGATGAGAAGATGGTGCAGTTTCATCTGTGCATTCGAACACGTCTGAATTGTTTGCAAACTAGCTTTCGTGTCTCAAAAGGCCAAAGAGAAAGAGAGTGTAATGATGAACGAGTTGGTGCACTCCTTTAAAAACACCGAGCCACTGCAGCTCAGCAGCATCGTTCAGCAGGACAGCATGATGCTGCTGAGACGGGTTACCGTCAGCACCGCTGGAGAACCGCTGCCAGGCACGTTGGCTTAATCTAATCTACAGCAGGAGCAGAGCAGCATGGATGGACTGACCAGCACAAACACACACTCCTATATATATACACACACACACACACACACACACACACAGCAGGCAGACACACACACACACACACAGCAGGCACACACACACGCACACGTCGTCGGGGTGAAACCGCATCTCCACACTCAACTTTTCAGGAACCAAGGAAAACAGCTTTAGCTTGACGTTCATCCAACAGGTCTGAAGGGTTTTCAGAAGCACCGAGGGTCAGAACCAGGGGTGGTAAAAAGTAGAAAGTAAAGCTTCAGAAAGTAGAAATCCTAACCACGTATTTGCTCCAACCTGGCTCTTACCAAGATGAAGAGTTGTGCTACTTAGAATCACCTGGTATATGGGATGGGTGGAGGAAAAACGTGGTCAGTACTTTTACTTTCTACTTCTACTTTCTACACCCCTGGTCAGAACTTCCAAACACGTCGCCCTTTAATTTGAAAATCTACAAAATCTACAGTTTCCCTGTCGAAGTAATGACGGACACATCTCATCTCACACACACACACACACACACACTAGCAGCCCAGACCCAGAGTGGTCAGATGATTAACGCAGGGCATGATGGGTAGACTGACAGGCGCCTGGTCGGCATCTGGTCTGAACTTTGTCTGCTTAAGGCAGGGGATAAAGAGGTTATATTCCCCCAGGCCAACAATTATGGGGGAGAAACGACATACATCACATTGCCTCATCATATAGACCAGGGTCCAGCAGAATGATGTGATTCTTCAGATGCCAAATGGGCGGAGCTTGCGGCATATGATGACTCAACGAGCGCCGCAGGGTTTGAGGCTGGCGCAATCTGAAGTCAGACACCAAGCACCGTTCATGGGGATGTGAAACTCAACGTTGCCACCGTGAACTTCATCCATGTTCCTACTTTTCTTTTAGGTTTCTTGTGTGGCGTACGTGTCTCTTTACTGTTGAGCATATCTTTACGTGGGTCAAGCACCCCTGTAAGAGTCTGTTGGTGCGTTTCGTTGTGGTGAACAGTTTTTGCAAGGTGCCCCTCTTTAGGCCTCCATACCCGCGGTGCGTTCACAGACCAGGACGTAGCTCGGCGATTTTCTAACTACAGTCAACGCAGGAAGGAAATCCAGAGTCCTGCTGGTTTTCACTCCAGCTGTCTAATCAGGGACAACGGGTGCATTAACTAGCTGGTAGGATGGAGAACAGGCAGGGCTCCTGGACCCCCGAGGACCAGATTGAGAACCACTGCTCTATTGCACCTGTGAGAGAACTCCAGCTCCAGTGACGTTTAACCATTATTTCTGGTCTTAGTCGAGGAGTAGAAGAAAAGGAAGGGACACTGATGATGCAGTTGATGATTGCACAGTAGCAGGGCTGTGTGACACTTCAATACTAGGAAGAGCCAAACCATTACAAAACCTGTGACAACAAAGTATCTCAAGTATAGTTGTACTGAAACCAGTACTGCATCACAAGTCAGGGTCTGTACCAGAGAGTAGACTGTCCTACTGGCCTACATGTAGGACTGCACCAAACCTTCGATGTGACCAAGCAGGTTCCTTGTGGTGTCATGATGCAAACTGGTATCGACAGCATGGTGTGGTCCCCCGGGGTAAAACCCGACCACCTCTGATATGTGACTCAACGGCGCCCTCGTCCCTCTTACCCCGGTAGGTCTGGTACTGTCCACTGTGACGGTGAAGTTCTCCTTCTCCGTCTTCCTTCTGTCTGTCTCCGGCTCGTGGGGGCGGGGCTTTCTAGGCGTCGTCACGGCGATGCCCTCCTGCTCCGCCTTCTTCTTGTCCTCTTCGATTTCCTGTTGGCATTATAAAACAAGTAGTAAACTGCAGGTGATGGCTGGGAGAGGAACAATATAATCTCAACTGTAATAATCTACAATCTGAATTTCAGATTACTTGATTTTGCTAGCAACCCCATCGCCCTGCTGCTGTCACATCGTTGTTTGAGCTAGTAGTAATAGGCAGGAATAATAACATGCTTAAAGAAAAAACACATTTAAAGAGTAGAGGTACCTTTCAAAAAAGGGGAACCACCACCATCAAAAGGGCTTTTTTTTGTAAATAAATAAAAAAAACGAGTAATATTTGCGAGTATATTGTTGGCTGATGACAAGCGACGTCGGCCAAAAGTCACCAGCTTTTCCACAGACTAAGAGGAGACAAAAGTAACCGTGGGCCAATAAAACATCATTATTAACCCTTTAGATAAAGTAGCAAAAGTACATCTAACAGCAACACAGACCATCATGTCCTCACACCATGGAGAGGTGTGTTCCTATCAGCGTGTCCATACCTGGTACCTCTTGACCAGAGCTTCGTTCTTCTTCCTCAGGGCTTCGATGCGTCGGTCCAACTCGGCATCCTTCTCCTCCTTGGTCTTGAGATCCACCACTGAAGACTGGCAGGGGGAGGAGAGGAGGAGAAGAAGAACGAAATGAGGAAGATGTTTGTCTGTTTTCAGCCTTTATTTACTTCGATTTACTTTATTTCTGTCCCTGCTAGATGTTGAGTGATAGAAGTCCTATAGACGCGTTACAGCTGATGTAGTTGGGTTCACTTTTGACACTACTTCAGGTGATCAACCACGTATTGATCCACTGTAGTCTCCCATCACCCACTGCCTTTACTTCCTAAGGAAACAGGGAAAGTTGCCCCTGGTCGTTCAAAACACTAGATCATTTTTATACCATATATTTCATGTCAACAGGACCAATCTCCTACCAGTCACAATGCTACAAGTTCTACATTTTCTCACTTTTAAGCTAACGCTAGTCGCCTGCCTAGCACTCGACATAGTGCATGCTAAGTGTTAGCATACCGGGGACACGTGGATGACTTTGGTGTTCATGTTCTCAACACTTATCGAGTGTAAATTGACCAAAATCCCCAAATCGTTCCTTCGTATTCCTTTAAATGCCTTGCTCAGGGGCAGAGTACTGTTATGTTAGCTGGAACGTGTGACATCCACTTCCTCCTTATAACTAGAATAAAACACTTTTGGTAGGCCGTCTTTCTAGGCAGGACTGGGTTTCTATCCACAGGCCTCTCCGGGGTCTTCCACATCTCACTCACCATGGCTGCTTCTTAGCCCGTCTTCATGCACAGGTG
>JAXDDW010000019.1:895000-897500 GCA_034670385.1 Hoplostethus mediterraneus | reverse complement strand
CTCTGGATTTACGCCCCATTCTGGCAATGTTAGCTCAATGTCAGCAAGCATTTTTCCTTGATCAGCAGAAATAACGAGTCCACCAGCCCTTATATGGACACATCCCCCAAACCCAGACCTGCTAACATGAGCGCGTCGTTCTGATATCAAGGCGTGCAGTCCTGCTACCACTGACCAGCCATCTTGCTACCATGAACGCACCATCTTGCTACCATGAACGCACCATCTTGCTACCATGAACGCACCATCTTGCTACCATGAACTACCATGAACGCACCATCTTGCTACCATGAACGCACCATCTTGCTGTCGTCTCTTCACCCCTCTTACGCCTCAACCTGCATCTTTCAAACTTTTATGATTATTTTGGGTTTTCTTGTAGGTTACACGTTTCAATCAAAACACTTATATACTTGTGAGGGTTATATAGTTCATCAAAAACACTCTTTTTATATCTGTCATTTTTCCCTTATAAAATTGCTTAATACAAAATACATCAAAGTGCATAAAGTAGAATACAGCAAAGCAATGATAATTATTTTACTACAACACTGACACACACACACACACACACATGCACTTAGACACTGACACACACACACACACACACGTGCACTTAGACACTGACACACACACACACATGCACTTAGACACTGACACACACACACACGTGCACTTAGACACTGACACGCACACACATGCACTTAGACACTGACACACACACACACACACACACACGTGCACTTAGACACTGACACACACACACGTGCACTTAGACACTGACACACACACACACACATGCACTTAGACACTGACACACACACACACGTGCACTTAGACACTGACACACACACACACATGCACTTAGACACTGACACACACAAACACACATGCACTTAGACACTGACACACACACACACACATGCACTTAGACACTGACACACACAAACACACATGCACTTAGACACTGACACACACACACACGTGCACTTAGACACTGACACACACACACATGCACTTAGACACTGACACACACACACACACACACGCACTTAGACACTGACACACACAAACACACATGCACTTAGACACTGACACACACACACACGTGCACTTAGACACTGACACACACACACACACACACACATGCACTTAGACACTGACACACACACACATGCACTTAGACACTGACACACACACACACACACACACGTGCACTTAGACACTGACACACACACACACATGCACTTAGACACTGACACACACACACACATGCACTTGGACACTGACACACACACGTGCACACATTCATACTTTTCAAAATATGCTCAATGAACAAATGATCCAATCAGCAACATCCTAGCAACACTGAACAGTTCTCCAGCTTGTAGCTCCGCCCCCAAAAACATCATACCTGTCCCCCTTAAACTGATGTGTAACTGATCAGTGATCATCACCAATATCTACTGAGGTACCAGGTCTACCAGGCCATGTCATACGTTGTTGAGATATCCTGCAGACAGACAGGCAGACAGACAGGCAGACAGACAGACAGACAGACAGATAGACAGACAGACAGACAGACAGGCAGGCAGGTAAAACCTCTTCACTTTTGGTGGTTCTCGGTTTCTTAGTTGTGACTCATCATGTGACCCTGAGTTATAAGTCCACGTCGATCCATGTACATTGGATTAACGGTAGTTTCATTGAGTGTGTAATGACAGCCCGGCGGGCGGCGTGGATCCCCTTTCACCTCCTCCTCCCTCCTCCTCCCTCCTCCCTCCTCCCTCTCCTCCCTCCTCCCTCCTCCCTCCTCCCGCCTGGATGCGGAGGCCTCGGTGATGAGCTCATCGCTGTGAGAGCCAAACAACAGCAGCCTCCCGGGGGGGAAGACGAGAGCCCCTAGAGGCTCACGGAGAGAGGAAAGTGACGGCGGTTTCTCTTGTTGATATAAACAACCGAGGCTCAAGGGGGAGGGGGGGGGGAGGGAGGGGGGGGGAGGGGGGGGGGTTAAGATGACAGTGGCAGGGAGACGCTTTGAACAGTCACCAGAAATTCCACCTGATCCTCATGCTCTCCTCTGGGGGAAATCACCTCCGATGACGAAGACATACTTTACCCTCTACTTCCCTCTGGTCGTGTTCCTGATTTGCTAAATAAAAGGAAAATTAAAAATAACATGTCTTCTTTACCTTCTCTATCATACAAGATTCCTCCAGTGTCACACATATGAGGGAAGGAAAGGGAAGGGAAGGAAAGGAAAGGGAAGAGAAAGAAAAACTGTAAATTGACAAATAATTTCAATGATGTTGACTGACTTTTTTTCAATAAAAACAGATGAGAGAAAATAAAGAGGAGTAGTAGTAGCAGTAGTAATAGCAGTAGTAGTAGTAGCAGTAGTAGTAGTAGCAGTAGTAGTAGTAGTAGTAGTAGTAGTAGTAGTAGTGGTAGCATTAGTAGTAGTAGTAGTAGTAGTAGCAGTAGTAGTAGTAGTAGTAGT